>JAEANM010020992.1:0-11968 GCA_017656035.1 Myanophis thanlyinensis
AACTCCCACCTTCCCAACTACCCTTAACTATTTTTCTAACCCCCATCCTCCCTTCCTACCTAACTTACCCGCGGTTGCGTAAGCATTTCACTGCATATTGCATCATGTATGACTGTGTATGTGACCAATAAATTTGAATTTGAGAAAAGTTTCCAATGCCATCCCCACAATGTAGAAAAAGATGTGACAATCCTCGTTCTGAAATTGACCCTCGAGTGATGATTATAGATAGATTTGACACAGATAGATAGATTTTAAACAGGACCTTTTTTGGAGCACTACCATTTTAACCGTGACCATGGGCTACGTTGGATAATTGAGAACTAATAATGTGAATGGAAAAGCATACCTGAAACAACCTAGAGAACACATGAAATGTATAGACAGCAGAAGAGCCATCTGTATCTGTCAGCAGCTGATTAACATGGCAGCGCCAAGCCTCCTCTTCGTCATCGTAGGCCTGTGGTTGAAAAGCTGCCAATATGGCAGAGAGAAAAGGGGACGGTGGCGGGGAGGTCTGTACCTCTGGGAAACCATCTTGTTCTTCATCTTGGCTGAAAATAAAACAAAGAGGATCGTGGCAAATAAATGTTATTTTAGAACTTTGGTCTGATGACTTCACATTTTACCGTATAAAGCTGATATGGGTAAGTCCTCGACTTACAACAGTTCATTTAGTGACCGTTCAAAGTTACAACCACGACCAGTGGAGCGTTCCCATGGTCACATGATTTTACATTTGGATGCTTGACAATTGGTTCACCTTTATGACGGTCGCAGCAACCTGGGAACACATGACACCCCCCCTTTTGCGACCTTCTGACAAGCACAGTCAATGGGGAATTCAGATTCACTTTATAACCGTGACCCTAATTTAATAACCGCAGTGATTCACTGAACAACTGTGGTAAGGAAAGTTGTAAAAATGGGGAAAAACTCACTTAACGAATTTCTCACCTAGCAACACAAATTGTGGCCGTAAGTTAAGGACAACCTGTATTATCTTTCTACTTTAGTAGTAGTAAGTAATACATAATACTTTATTGAGTGAACACGGCTGCATCAACACGTCACATTTCAGCACAATTTGGGGATTATTTTATTTATTTATTTTATTTATTTTCATACATTTGTATACCGCCCCCCTCCTTAGGGACTCGGGGCAGTGCATAGCCATTTAAAAAGAAAATACATAGAAAAGTTAAAAACAGTTTAAGAAAAATTAAATCCAGGCCACATTATAATAAATTTAAATTTTAAATAAGTCATATAAAAATTTTAAGAACAAATTTAAGACCCCTCTAAGTATTGGCCAGACCAGCTTGTTGAAATAAGTGGGTTTTCAATGCGCCGGAAGGTCCACAGGTCTACAATGGTCCGAATCTCCGGGGGCAGTTCGTTCCACAGGGAGGGTGCAGCCACAGAGAAGGCTCGTACCCTCGGGGCTGTCAGATGACATCGTCCCGACATTGGAACCCCGAGGAGGCCTGCCCTGTGGGAACGCACCAGCCGGCTGGAGGCTGATGGTGGCAACAGGCGGTCCCGTAAGTACCCGGGTCCTAAGCCATGGAGCGCTTTAAAGGTGATCACCAACAACTTGAATCGAACCTAAAAGGCCCCAGGAAGCCAGTGCAGCTCGCGCAGGATAGGTGTGATATGGGAGCTCCGAGGAGCTCCCATAATTACCCGCGCGGCCGCATTCTGTACTAACTGCAGCCTCTGGATGCTCTTCAAGGGGAGCCCCACGTAGAGAGCATTGGCATAATCAAGACAATTATTTATTTATTTATTTATACATTCATTCATTTATTTAATCAATCAGATTTATATACCGCCCCCTCTCCCTAGGGACTCGGACTACTTTATTGAGGTAAATGGATGCATCCATTATGACTTCTTCAACAAGCCAGGACTGAAACTCTTGAGGTTAGTTAAAATGTGACCCATCACTGGTATAAAATGGTTTGTAACCTGGACGTAATTAACCCTCATGGATAATTTGGGCATATTCTGAGAGTAATGGAGCAATTGGGGAATATGAATTGAGACTCCGGTTTGGGACTGCAACTGCTGAAAAACAATATTCAAAACCGGGAAAAAGGAGAACTGTGTCAAACAATTTCATTATTTAAAACAGTTAGTCCCTTTTTAATAATTTAAACAACAGAGTCAAAAGATGCAAGCGTTTCAAATTCAAATCAAATTCAAATTGTATTGGTCACATGCACAGTCATACATGGTACGATATGCAGTGAAATGCTTACGCAACCATTCACGACCACAGGTAAGTTAGGGCAGAATGAGAGGGTAGGTTAGGAATAAGTTGAAGAAGGGAGGTAGTTGGGAAAGTGGGTATTTCGTGTATATGTAAACAATCGTAGTTCCTATTTTAATGCTTATTGTTCATGTGGTGTCTGATTTAGTGTCCGTATTGCCTGTGGAAAGAAGCTTTTCCCCATTCTTTCTGTGTTTGCCTTCAAAGAGTGAAAATGCTCTTTGTATTTTGTATTGACATTACAATAACACGGCTGAAATCACCCTCAAATACAAGATCTACCAAGAGCATGAATTAATGAATTAAACCTATAACCTATGCAGGGAAACAAACGAAACGTTTCCTGTGGTTTGCTGAGGCAGTTGCCATTAACAACGTTTGAAGCCCCCCTTGTGCATGCAAAAACGGCTTTACGTCAATCTACGCCTCCCCTGGGCATAATAAGGCTTGCCACTGGTTGTTTTCCTGCATTTCCTGCTTAATTAATTAATGCTCTTGCTAGATCTTATATTTGAGGCTGATTTCCACCGTGTTACTGTAATGTAGATACTGATGAGTCAGTACGAAATGCTTGCATCTGTCTCTGTTCTTTTGACTGTACTGTTTTAATTTCTTGATTCCTGCACTAGCACGTTGGTGGCTTCAACTGCCTAATGCTAAAAAGGTTAAAGCAACAGTCTGCTAGATAAAATATTTCACCTGGATAAACCAGAGAAGTCGGCTTCTTCTTCTTCGCATCTTTCATCCAGCTCCTTCAACGCAAGGGTAACATCCTCTTCAAAGATGGATTCGGTATAACTGTCAGTAGTCGGATGCTCTTGAATTTCAGGAATTTCCTCCAGTTCCAAAGGTTCTTGGCAGACTAAGGACTCAAACTGCTCTTGCAGGGCAATTGAGCCAGTATCTTCACTAGCGGTACTTTGTTCATCTTTCACTGATGAACTGCCATCCTGGAGGAGAAGAAACCATTTTTATATTTCATTTGTAAAAAAACAAACAAACCACGTATAAGTATTTCAAAAAGTTTTGTGCGTATGTTATTCTAAATTAAGAAATTCAAAAAAGTATAAACAGTATAAATGTCATTTAATACCTTACAGTTTCAGGTAAAAAGTCCTTCCTTTGTTCAGTATTTTCATTTTTTTCAAAAATAATAATGTTATTAAACATTACAATTAAGGAGATGAAACTAATATGAGTAAAAATAAAAAATAGAAATCAAATTTATGTATCAAATTTAGAAATGACTACCACAGATTTAATTAAAAAAAATAGATTAAGAGAGTTGGAAGGGACCTTGTAGGTCATCTAGTCCAACCCCTTGCCCAAGCAGGAGAACCTACACCATTTCTGACAAATGGCAGTCCAGTCTCTTCTTGAAAGCTCCAAGTGATGAAGCTCCCACAACTTCTGAAGGAAACTTTTGGTTGATTGTTCTCACTGTCAGAAAATTCCTCCTTATTTCTAGGTTGAATTTCTCCTGGATCAGTTTCCATCCATGATTCCTTGTCTGGCCTTCAGGTACTTTGGAAATTAGCTTGACCCCTTCCTCTCCGTGGCAGCCCCTCAAATATTGGAAGACTGCTATCATGTCTCTTTACTAGATAAAATAGATAAGGTAACTTATCTATTTTAACCTTGATCAAATAAACTAACATTATATCCCTTCATTTAACTTTTAGAAGAGTTTGATATTTAATCCCATCAAACTATGTCCTAAACCTTGATTTTTTTTTTTTCCTTCTCACAAAAGTTCTTCAAAACTTTTGAAGTCTCTTTTGATCTCCAGTGTAGGAAAATTATCCAGGCTACTCTTTTGGTATTTGTATATCCCTTTTAATTAACATATCGGCTGGTTCCATTTGTATATTGGAATAGCATTTCCCCTTATTTTTCTAGTAGCCCGTCATTTTAAAAAAAATCTAGTTTGGGATCAACATTTTAATTAAAAAAAATTCCTTTGTCAAAATTATTCAGTCCAAACACTGAATTCTTACACATCTCTTCAGAATCAAGCTCGGTGAGATGCATTTTTGATGAAAGAATAAAAAGAGCCAGAGCTTAAGATGTGTATAATTGCTACCTAATCAAATTGGAGTGCTGTGGGCTAGAAACACTAACAACTCTAAATCAAAAGGGAACACAACTGGCCAGCAATTCAACAATGGTATGGAAGGAAGGAAGAGCAGCACTTGCTAGATTCTGATTTTGAGATGGGCGTTAGGGGTGGGGAGGCACACTGAAATGTGTCTCCCCTCCTAACTAGTCTTCTGCAAAATGCTGAAGATTCCCCTATTTGACCAGATATTGGAGTCAGAAGTTAGCAAGACCCAGGTGATGTATTGCTATTTTGAGGTATTTAAAATTCTTGGCTACCCTTTCTTTTTCTTTGTTTTTGTGTTGGCTTTTTTGTATAGTTACTGCATTTATATTATTTTAAGTTTAAATTATGTGCGCTTTGGAGAGAGGTGTGGCCATATAAAGAAAATAAAATTAACCCTCCTTTTAATGTCAGTGGAAGTGAATTTATTAATAGTAGATGCTAAATTTTCCTTTACTAGATCTTCTGCAGGTCTCAATCTTCCTTTACTAGATCTTCTGCAGGTCTCAATCTTCCTTTACTAGATCTTCTGCAGGTCTCAATCTTCCTTTACTAGATCTTCTGCAGGTCTAAATCTTCCTTTACTAAATCTTCTGCAGCTCTAAATCTCCCTTTACTAGATCTTCTGCAGGTCTAAATCTCCCTTTACTAAATCTTCTGCAGGTCTAAATCTCCCTTTACTAAATCTTCTGCAGCTCTAAATCTCCCTTTACTAGATCTTCTACAGGTCTAAATCTCACTTTACTAAATCTTCTGCAGGTCTAAATCTCCCTTTACTAAATCTTCTGCAGCTCTAAATCTCCCTTTACTAAATCTTCTGCAGCTCTAAATCTCCCTTTACTAAATCTTCTGCAGCTCTAAATCTCCCTTTACTAAATATTCTGCAGGTTCCCAAAGATTGAATTTCACAATCTCATACAAAGCATCTGCAGAGGACTACAGTGAAGAAAACCCAATATTTGATTTCTCCTGCCAAAACAGGAAATTAAAGATTGCTGTCTTAATCTCTCTCACTCATTCATATCTACACACACACACACACTCACCATCTCATTGTTATTCAGTAAATGGAGGAAAACGAAGTGTCTGAAGCATTAACTTTTGTGTTGAAAACTGTCTGAGGTTTAATGTTGTTTCTTTAAATACTGTAGTTTCTGCATAATAATTTGTTGAATGCAAAGGCAACCTAATACTCCTAAAGGATTTTGCATCTTTTTGACATCATGCAAGATTACCTTTGCCTGCTAGCTCTTAGTCATCATAGGTGACTAAGGGATGACAACAATGGAAGTCCAGTATCTGGAGGTCTGCAGAGCCTCCACTTTGGTTCAATGAAATGTGTTTAGTGATTACATAGAGATCACAAAAAAGAGCCTGTAGTTATGAGTTATGTATCTTAATGCGTGTACATAAAATGTAATAAATGCAGGCCAAACTGTATGGCATGCATTTATATACATTTAGAATAAGTTTAGAATGATGTATATATCACATATTGTAACGGACGTAAGTCAGGAAGGGCTCATGTGTTGCAATTTTACCAAATTCATTTTTAAACTGCAAAATTCTATCCCAAACCTTAACAAGGTGAGAGTTCTCTTGACTAGGGATTCAGACTACAGTCCCATGACCATAATTGTATTTCAGGAAGTGCTGATAATATCCATATTTAAAAAAAGAATGTCTTCGAACAACGTACACACACGTACTCCATCTCAAAACAAGACAATTGTTAAGCCATGATACTTATTTTAGACTTCAAAGGTACTAGAGAAAAGGCCTATGAATGCTTAAGAGCTGAAAGACTTAATTACAAACACACATGCACACAAACTTAAAAAAAATGTAAAATGGGGATCACTGCTCTGAGCGTCTGATGGAAATGGTAAATACATACGTAACATACTCACTGATTTTTTTTGTAATCAGCTGGGAATCTTGCTCATTCCATGTATGTATTTCCATTTTTAAAATCATGCCACTAGGACACAGAGGGCTTGGTCAAGAGCACGGAATTGACCAGCTGCTAACAAAGCTGGCCTGAGGTTCAAATCCCAATCAAAGCACCAATTACAAAGAGGCAAAGCAAGCAGTAAGAGGCAGAGAGGGAAGATGATAGAAAAGGAAGCATCCCAGAAGAAAATGGACCCAGAAATTCATCCTGCTTTATCAAATTGTCCTGCACCCCAGTTCATTAAAAAGAACTTCAAAACCTTCTTAACCTGTGCCGTGAACATCTTCAGTTTACTAACCCCCAAAAAAATCATCTCCAGTAAACCGATTTTCAACCACAACAACAGGTTAAAAATGCTAAAGTTATAATCACATAATCAGCACGATAAAAATTCTTATATAGACAGAATGCAAAGCTTTCATACAGTGCTAGAGAGAGGACAGATCAGCCATGCTCGAGCCCGCATTTCTGCCCACCTCAGGCAGCGTGTTGTTAGCATTATCTAGAGAGGCAACCTCCAAACTTGGAGTCTCGTCTCTGATTTGAAGCACCTCTTCCATTCCCACACTGCTAGTGGAATCTTGAGATTGCAGCAACAAGTTGATGTGATCTGGAATGGCATCATCAATGGCAGCCGAATCACTGTTTAGCTAGAGACAAAAAGGTATCCATTCATGTTTTACAAAATAAAAGTCAACATGTGTTCATGCATCAATGTAAAGTAAAATGCAGACATGAGGCTACCCTTTCTATTTGTCAGGCTGTATCCCGAGTCCATCTACCATGCTTAAAAATAATATTAAGAACTGGCATTCTCATAAGGGCAAAGATAATATCGATGAAGAACACGCATTGGTTAACTCATCAAAAGTACTGTTTTATCACAACTAGTTTTACTCAACATATATGAACAGATGCCTTTGCTGTCCCAAATACTAAATTAACTGTATGTTCATTAATTAATTAATTGTTCTTGTTTCACTGCAGAATCTCATTCCAAAAATGCAAAAAGACTTTTGTATTATCAGTACATTATTTACACCCATAATAATTTCTTTTAACACTTTAAAGGTATTTGTTAATCAAATTGCCCATCAGAAACAGCCAATTAGCTCTCTTTTTTAAAAAATTTAGTTTAGCTAATCCTAACCCTAATCAAACTTGTGATTTGAAATAAACTAGAAATTGAATTACTAATCAAATTAAATACTATTGTATTCCACTTAAAACTTTAAGCTCTATTTCTTAGAGTTTGGGTAGATGTACATTTTCTATGGCATGATTGTCCAGGTACAAAAATGACAGGTTCCTTTGAAATACCAACATCTTTCAAAGACGTATTGGCCCATTAGCTTTACACTGACATATATAGTCAAGAACCTCCTTATTTATGCTCTATTGATAAAACCTACTCCCAATCCCATTCTGCTATTTCTTATTTTATTAGAAGCAAGGGCTCAGGACAAGTGTGATTCACAGTTTAAGCCAACATTTCATTGGATGACCCCTATTCCAAATCCACGATCTAGTATTGTGTCCCAAATTCATAAGCTGCCCACCCCTTTCCTACAGATAAGAACCCAAGAGGCAGCCTTGAAGGTTAAATCCAAGGGCTGCTAATTCTGATGCAGAAACCATCTGTTTTACCATTTGGGAGTGCGATAGTATCTGACTTGCACTCAGGCCTTCTTCTTCTGAGGACTCATCAGTATCTTCTTGGTTGGTCAGGTTCAAGCTGGGAGTGCTACCCGAATATTGATATTCTTGGAGAGATGGCGTGTCCCCTTTCTCAATACTGTCCAGTGAGCGTCTACGGACGCCCCAGTTGAAGTTGTCCATGCTCTCGCCCTGTAACGAGAAGGAAGTTTTATTCCAACGTGTTTAAGCCACCCAGGAGTGCTGAAATGAACACAGCAAAACAAAGCCACACAAATGCTGAATTTCACTGAGAGCAGAGTTTCAATCAGCCCTTCAAGTTGGTTGCATTATTTAAATGTTATCCACACGGCTTTCCCTTTAAAGCATTTAAATGCAGGGCAGCATCATTTTTCTCTCAACATTTTCTTTCGCAGATTCCAACTTCAGAACTAAATGGGCTTAAAATTGTCTACCACCATATATCCTTTGCAGTTACCAAGATCATCTGACTTCCAAGCACAGACAGACAAATACACTACAGATGACAACAGATGAAAACAAGCCACTGCACCAGGCTGCAACTTACCTGCAGCTCCTGGTTCGCAAAAAGAAAAACACACATAATTAGAACGAGGACAAACACTTAAAGATACTTTCTAATGGAGGCTATTTTAAATTGCACAAGCTTGCTGGCAGTAGAAGACTGAGTCAAGCTCTGGAAATACTTTTTTTTGTCAAGCCCCCCCATTATTTAATTGGCTTTAGAAAAACTGGTGCAAAACATTATGAGACAAACACTTAAAAAACAGATGGCTATGGCACATTTTTCAGTGTTAACATGTATTGAAACTAATTTTGAGAACGGCTTGAAAGTAACTGCAGTGAAAATTCAAAATGGACTTTATCTACACTGGTTTGATTAAATGTACAATATGTAAATTTTACTCAGTGCAAGAAAGCATAAACATTTGAGCTTATTAGCCTTGGTAAGCATGTTTGGCTGTTGCAGTTTTCATTCCTCTTTGGGGAACCTTCCCAGGTGCCTTAGAATTTAAATTCACTATTGGTTCGTTATAGGTATTTTATGGTCGCAAAAGCAATCCGGCAATCCTGTTAATTTGGACTAACTCAAAGTCATCCAGAATGAGATCACTGTTTAGGCAGGGAGACGGTCTTAAATTAAATGTGGTTTTACCATTTCCAGAACATCTAAAAACACCCCACTGCATTTGTCCCACTCTTTTCTGAGCCAATGAAGCATAAGGGAATTGCTTCAGAGAAATGCTAAGCAGTTGGAAGTGTTGTGATGGATCAAAATGTTGAATGGATTACCTTTAGGGATACAACCCTAAACCAAACCATAAGAAACACGGGACTATTATAATTTCTAATTTCTAATCTACCTCTTAAATAATCTACCTCTCTTAACCACTCTATAATCTCCTTAATCTACCTCCCTGTCCATACCACCCCCCTTGCCTACTACCTTGCGAGTGATCGAAAGCACATTTCACTGCATTTCGTACTATGTATGTATATGTATGTGATGAATAAAATTTGATTTGATTTGATTTGATCTGTGGCAGTCATTTGGATTACTGGAGATAGAAGAGAAGAGAACCTATTTTTTTGGTAGAAAGAGGAACTTGAGAATTGCTAAAATTCCTCATCCATAGAAGTTTTGTTTTCAGAGGTATAACAGATTTATGTGAACAGCCCTTCCACCTCCATAAGGATGGTGTCATTTGTAGGACTGTTCAACTTTCTCCAATATCCAGCCTTGGCTATTTCCATGCACTGCAACGGTATATTATAAATGACAGTTATTTACATTTTACTATTTAAAACAGAGAAAAATGCAGATAAAAGATGATAAATGCACCATGAACCCAGACACAATATGAATGGCTGAAAATCAAATCAATTTCAACATACTCATGTCAATATACATTGTGCAGTATTAACTGAGGTTTTGATGTACCCGTAGGCTATACTTCAGGTTTTGTACAGTTTCATTTGGCTTTCTACAGTTGTATTCTCAATTATATACTGATACACTCTTTAATTCACCATTAAGCAGGAAATTTGCAAAATGTCAGATACTGTTTATATTTCTACATATCAGATTAGATCAAAGTAAAAAGCAAAGGGAGTAGCTAGTGTGAATGAAAGAGCTCACGATATGCCAAACAGCATAATATAAAATGTTTTTTTTTTTCTAAGCAGGAAGTGCAAGAGATGGCATTCCTGGATTTTTTTTAGTGCTTTGATGAATTACAGTACAAGCTTATAACAAAAGAAAAGCACAGAATCTCAAAAGTCATTACTTTTTCTTGAAGAATAGGTTTGAATGAAGCTACCGTTGCACAGTCTTACCTCTGCATCTTCCAATTCAACATCTAAAAAGTCAAAATCCTTAAAAACTCCAAACTGTTGTTCACTTGTGTTATCTTCTACAACCACTTCTTCTTCTTGAATTACTTCCTCTGTTGCTGAAATAAGACTCGTTTGCTGGTCCCCAACTTCTAAGTCTTCATTAGAAGAAAAGATAACCTACAGCAACAGAGGTTGAGTAAAGAAGCATGAGTAAAGTTGGAGTACCAATATGGATGATTACAGATGTTGCATTTTAAAGGGCAGGAGCCGATGGAATTATATTGAAATGTCATTAATCACTAACAAGATGTTCTGTTATGATGTAAAAGCTTTCTAGTTCTTAAACTATCGTGACAGCGATATAATAATCCAACAACTTTAGTATAAATTTTTCTTTTAACTGATGGGACACATGCTTCTTTCAGGAATTTAAAATTACTCACAGAAGGGTTCTTGGGAATTCCTGATTCTGGACCACAAAGAGATAATACATTCATTAGTTTCTCCCTTGTTCGTCGCTGGAAAAGAAATCATAAATATTGAAAGGTTTGCTTTCTTTTCCTACAAGAGAGATGTTTTCTGCATTTTACGATTTACGCAATGGATCACCTGAGATAACTGTGGCCTCTTCCAGCTCACAGGAACCAAAGCATTAGAATTTGATCCGGAGGAAGTGGAAGATGTACTTCTTGTAACAGCAATGACTTTAGCTTTGCCATTCCTACCCGTTGCACTGTGCTGATCACCGTATTTGTTCCCAATAATTGGAGTCTATAAAATGAAGACAAAATAGTTTTTCAGGTCAACCTATTGCCCAATTTCACCAAAGTCTGTAAAACAGAGTTTGTTTACCATGCTGTGTGTACGGTGTGCAACAAACTGCAAGGCCCATATAACATGCAAAGCCACAAAGTATGATCTATAAATCATCATATCCAAGCTTATATGACATATTAATGTGGTAATAACTGTTTGCAGTAGTAGAGGAAGAATTTTTTTTTGGGCTTTACCAGGGTGAGAACATTCTCCTTGCCAGAAGCTTTTCATTCCTTTCACCAATCTTCTCATTTTATCAGGCAGAAATCGCTGCTTGTTTGGGTCTTTTTGACAGCCAACTAATGGCAAGCTGCATAAAGGGTTGTTGAAGTCGGGGAAGGTAAATCAGCTGCTGTCATGACTGGCTAGAAACAGAGACTAGAAATACTAGAATTTCTCTTTTATTGATAAAGGGGATAATAACAGAATTTTATAAACCTGAAAGCATTTGTTTTTCTCGCTCTTTTATACCTAATTTTATTCTTGGGCTCCTGGAATAAAATGAACAAGAAGCTTTTCCTCTGTACCCACTCTTTCTTTGAATGAAACCATCGTTCAAGGATCGTTCAATACCAAATAATTATATGTATTTTCTTCCACCAAAACGCAGGCAATTTAAAAGCCTTCTGAATGGGATGTGTTAGGAATGTAAAACTAACAATTGTTGGGTAGACAATATATATAAACCAGGATTGTTACTTTAAGGTTTACTACTTTACCTTTAAGTGTAGTATAGCTTTAAGGAAAATGTGATTGGCTACTGATTCCTCAAGCAGCAATAAGAAGGAGCCAGAATCACTTGTGATTG
>JAEANM010020993.1:0-11968 GCA_017656035.1 Myanophis thanlyinensis
GAGCCTGGGCGTGGCTTAGCTTAACTGCCTTATATACTGAAGTTCCTTTGTCTGTGCTCTGCTGCTCTGAAACTGAAGCTGTTCTCTTTTCTGCCTGTGTTTGCTTGTATTTGCTACCACATCGGAAAAGCCTGCTTTTGGTATTGTATACTTACTTCATGTTATATTATATATAAAGAGAAGTTTCTTATATGTAATGGAATCCTGCTGAATCAGTTACTTGGGTGTGCTTCTGAATATGTTTGCTGCTGCAAACTCTTGACACTTAACAACTGTGGCAAGAAAGGTTGTAAAATGGGGCAAAAGTCACTTAACAACTGTCTTGTCCAGCAACAGAAATTTTGGGCTCAATTGCGGTTGTAAAGTGAGGACTACGGTATAGTGGGGAAGCGTCTTATTATACAGCCTGGAGCAAAACTCCCTTAGCAACAAATTTGGGGCTCAATTGTAGCCGAGGACTATCTGTAGTAAATCCGGTGTGGATAAGGCATGGAACCACCCTTTTATGAGAGCATGCTAAAAAAACACGATTTAAATAGGCTTTCATTTTCCAGGCTTCTGGTCCCACCGATTCCAGTTCAAATCCAGGTATCTCTCCGTTTCCTCTTTTGGCATCTTACAAATTGTAGGTTGTTTTCAGGGCAAACTGACAAATGCTCAGCCGTGACACACCTACCTGCTCACCTATATAGCGCAAGACATCACTGTGTACAGCTTTGCGACCAATTAGGTGAGAAATGCTTTGTCAGAGAGCAATAAAAAAAAAAGGTTGCCTAGCAATAACGATGCAGTATTATTAGAGCAGCAACTGTACAATATTTAGCATTTTACAAAGTGCCCAATTTAGTACCGGAGAAATCTCAATGTCTTATTTTCATTATTTTGGAGAATTATTTAAAAAAAAAGCCAGCAAGGTTTCTTCTTGCTTGTATCGAGAAAAGTATTTTTTCCTCCTTTTATTGTTTAGTCTAAAACTAGTGTCAATCACTCTATTAATAAGCATCCATCATTCTTGGAACCTTGATGGTGTAACTTAAATTAAATCTGCACATTACCTCCGGGCCTGAGGTATACAGGTTGTCCTCGACTTTACAATAGTTGGTTCAGTAACCGCTGATAGTTACAACAGCTTTGAAAAAAAAATCACTTAAGATTGTTTTTCACACTTACAACCACTTCAGTGTCTCTATGGTCATGTGATCAAAATTCAGATGCTTGGCAACTGATTCATATTTATGGCGGTTGCAGTGTCAATGGGAAAGTCAGACTCGCTTAACTGTGACTGACTTAACAATTGCAGTGATTAAACTTAACAACTGTGGCAAGAAAATGGGTCAAAACTCAATAACTATTTCACTGAGCTACAGAAATGTTGGGCTCAGTTGTGGTCCTTAAGTGGAGGACTACCTGTATTTCCTGCAAACCGTTTTTCCTTTTGCATATGTAAGAATGTCAAGAAAGCTTAGTGCCACTTGCCCCTTGTCAGTGTGTGAGAGTTCATGACTTGGGAGAGAGATGGTAAGGTCAGCCAATGAAGAGACATGGCAACTAAGTCAGCCAATGAGGGCTGTTTGGAAACTGAAACAGTATTTGACTGAAACAGCAAGAAGCCTGGGCGTGGCTAAGGCTGTGCTGAGGCTCTGAACTGAAACACTCCACTTAACTTCTCTCCTCTGCCTGTGTTTGCTTGAATTTACTATCATGTTTTTGGTATTGTATACTTACTTCATGTTGTATTATGTATAAAGAGAAGTTTCTTATATATAATGGAATCCTGCTGAAAAACCCAGGTTTGTCATGCATTCTGGCATGCCATGTTATCTCATCACCTATTTGGGAGAACAACATCAACTTACGAAAGGAAACGTCAGATCCTAGGAATGAACTGGTTAGGTATTTGTTCATTCAGGGTGTGAGAAACAGACCCACAAATTGGGACAGCTCTGAAATGCTTTTGCACAACCTCCTTGTCTATTTGCGATGACTCTTCATGCTCTGTTTCCTCTCAGTTGCTTTTCTAATGAAACGGTCAACATGGTTTCAAGTCAGGTAAAAGCTTCAGGGATTTATTACTTGGAACCCTGACAGCAACTGTCTTGAGCAATGTAGTTTATGTCAATGTGTGATGGTTCATAGACTGGGAGAGACATGGCAACAGATCAGCCAATGGGAGCTGATTGATGACTGTAACAGTTATGGAGACTGGGCGGGGCTTAGCTCTGTGCTCAGCTCTGAAACAAGTCTGTGCATGCTGCTGCTCTGAACTAAAACCGAAACTCCTCTCCTCTGCTTGTGTTTTGCTTGCTACTTCTCTCTACCATGTTGAAAGAGCTTTTGGTATTGTATATTTACTTCATGTGTTATATTATATATAAAGAGAAGTTATTGGATCCTGCTGAGTTCAGTTACTTGTGTGTGCTTCTGAATTGCTGCTGCAAACTCAGACAGTTTAAAGGTAGTTTAACCCACACATGGTAATTTTCAAAGGTAGCTGCACCGGGGATGCTGGCTGGGGAATTCTGGGACTTGAAGTCCACAAGGCTCAACATTTCCAAGGTTGGACACCCATGAGTGATACCCTGTGGCTGACTACTCAGAGATCTTGCACAGATTACTGAAGGAGGCGTTCTACCTGCTTCATGAGGCACAATTGATTTTTTTAGTTAGTAATTTCCAGTCTGTACAGGTGGTCTTTGACAGAGCTCCGCGGGATGGCGAAGTCAAGAGGACTTTGAGGATCGTTTTGTTTTCTTCTAAAAATAGAATACACTAACAGAGTTGGAAGGGACCTCGGAGGTCTTCTAGTCCAGCCCCCTGCTCAAACAGGAAACTATACCATTTCAGACACTGTTATCCAATCTCTTCTTAAAAACTTCTAGTGTTCTACTGATTGTTTTGTTGGGAAATTTCTTCTTAATTCTAGGCTGCTTCTCTCCTTGTTGAGTTTCCACCCATTGCTTCTTGTCCTGCCCTCAGGTGGCTTTGGAGAATAGCTGGACTCCCTCTTCTTTGGGGCAGCCCCTGAGATATCGGCAGACTGCTATCATGTCACCCCGGTCCTTCTTTTCATTAAACTAGACATAACCCAGTTCCAGCATCCCGTGCCTTTGTGACAAGCACCCCGCACTTAGTGCAGCCACAGGTCTCTGCTCAAAGCAACAGCCACGGGCGCAAAAAGAAACCTCCCCGGAGATCAAAAGAGCAAATAAAGAAGGGATCACACCGGTCAGAAGACAATGCGTAAAAAAAGACATTTATTGCTGGGTGGCAAGGCCTAACTTTTCACAGACAGACAAGGGAAGAGGTGGCGCCTGCTGTGCCCATCACCGGCCAGCAGCACAAGCACAGACACACACGAGTCCAGCTTTGGCCCAGAGCACTTTATCATGTCACCACAGTCTCGTCTTTTGGAGGGTTTCTTGCTCAACCTGTCAGAAACAACAACATCCCTACGGGAGAGCTGTGCAGCGGCAATGGTCGGGATCCCACCCCCCATCAAGCCCACAGGATCTTGTTGATTTTCAACCGGATTTTCCTCCAGTCGGCCGCTATTATGTCCGAGTACTGCCTGAACAAGAGGTGCCGCAAACGGGACACCACGTTGTGGGGCAGAGCGTGCTTCCCTCTGCCCCCGCAATAGCTAACGGCGCTCCGCCACCTCCGCAGCTCATCCGGGGGAACCATCCGGCAAAACAGGGCCGCCGCGTACCTCGCTGGCTTGCCGCAAACGCGCTTGAATAACTCCCGCCTCTCCCTTTTAGGGATCCTCCACAAGGTGATATCGTCCATGCGTAGGACAGCCTGTAACAGGGGAAGGTGGATTACTTAACGCCAAATACGTGACACAAGAACTTTTCCCGTAGCCGAGCCACAGGGCAGGAAACCCCCTGCCCCGATCACTGGCCGGCCCAACGCACGACGCAACTTGAGACGGAACCCTTAACATGAGTCGAGACCGATGGTTGCTTGGCCTCAGCGAAGTTGACAACTGTGGGGTCCTTGGAGCTTATTTGAATTTTAATTTGAACAACAAGAGTTGGAAGGGACCTTGGAGGTCTTCTAGTTCAACCCCCTGCTTAGGCAGGAAATCCTCTCTCAGAGCTTGGTGGGTTTCTTGCAGCGGTTCTTCATGAGCCAATTACGTACAGGTAGCCCTGTACTTTTTTGTTCATTTATCAAATGTATTTATTGATAAAATGTATGGGCTGCCCATCTTACCATAGGGTAATTCTGGCCGGCGTACAGTTACCTCTAAGTTAAAACATAAAAAGTTAAAATCAAACCTTTCAAAGCAAAGGTTTGGACCGCTGGAAGTTACAACGGCACTGAAAGTTATGACCGTTTTTCACACTTACGACCGCTGCAGCGTCCCTGTGGCCATGTGATCAAAATTCAGACACTTGGCAAATGCAAGCGGTTGCAGTGTCCCAGAGTCTCCCCCTTTTGCGAACTTATGACAAGCCAAGTCAACGGGCAAAAGCCAGAGTCGCTCAACAACGGTGTCATTAACTTGAGAAATGCAGTGATTCACTGGACAACGGAGGCAAGAAAAGTCCTAAAATGGGGCAAAGCTGTCTTGCTTAGCAATGGAAAGTTTGGGCTCAATTGTGGTTGTATGTTGAGGACTACTTGTACTTATGACAGCGGCAGTGTCCTGGAGTCATGCGACATCCCCTTTTGCAAGCTTGTGACAGGCAAAGTCAATGTGGAAGCAGAGTCACTTAACAAAGGTGTCACTAATTTAACAACTCAACAATTACTCAACTATTACAGCAAGACAGGTCATAAAACTGGGCCGAAGCTCACTTCACAACCCTCTTGCTTAGGAATGGAAATTTTGTGCTCAATTGTGGTCGTAAATCAAGGACTACTTGTAACATCATCAGCAGAGGTGACTAGGGAACATCATCAGTGCTAGTACCACACTGATGGATGCAAGCTAGTTTGGTCATGAAACGTCTGGAAGAAAACCACCAAGCTCGGAGAGCATCAAGGACCCCACAGAGTTCAACCAAACATTCTTTTCTAAAGTTGAGAAAGTTTTGAAGTCCCTAAATTAACAGAATTCTTCAGCCAGCATGCTGCAATGTTCATGGGAATGATGCTAAAGCTCCGGTCTAGATGGACCTTACTAGAGCTAAGAAGACAGTGTGCAGCTGGTGACACAGAGAAACACAGGACACACAACAAGAATTTTGGAAGGCGGAGGGTTATAAGGACCTGTCTGGCCTTCCTGTTTTAGAGTCTCTTGTTCCAATGACCTTCATAACGACCCTCTTCGTGGGCAAGCCAAGTCCTTTGCTATCGTAGGTCATCTGGTTATATTATACCTGAAGACTTAAGATTTAGTTAGATTCTAACGTTGTGGCTATTCAACTCTTGGCACATGTATTACTCATTCCCGTGGGATTTGATGTTTGATCTCTGTCCAATGCTTGGCCTAAAGATACTCAAATTCAAATTTTATTGATCACATACCCGGTCATACATGGTACGAAATGCAGTGAAAGGATACTGTGGGAAGGAGGTGAGGTGTCTTCGTTTGGAACAAGGATGATCAAAGAATGTCTTTCTTTCTTATTTCTCTCTCTCTCTCTTTCTTTCCTTCCTTCCTCTTTGTTTCTTTCTCTCCATTTCCTTTGCTTCCTTCCTTCCTTTCTCAGCCTCCTCTTCCAGACATTATTTCAATAATTGCAGTTTCATAATCTGAGAAGCCATCAGTTCTACTCCGTAAATTCAGTTTTTCATTTTAGCACTGTGTCTCAAGCCTCTTATAGAGCCCAATTAATTCATGTGATACTGTCCTTCCTTCCTTCCTTCCTTCCTTCCACAAATAACTCAAGGTGGCAAATATATCCAATGTGCTTTCCTTCCCTCCTATTTTCCCTCACTCAGCTGGCGTTTATGGCTAAGGCAGACCTGGAAATATAATCTCTCCCAGCGGTTGGTCTTCCCTATCCACTTTTTCATGCAGACTGGCAATGCAATTAATGTAAGAATAATATCAACCCTTAGATCCAAACAAGGGGTTTCTCTAGAGTAGCAATATCAGTTAGGCCAGAAGTATGATCGATGGCAAGGAAATAATTTTAAATCAGCAAGAGTTCCCCTAGTTACAAGATTTTCAAGAACTTTTTTCCTAGTAGAAAAAAAAGAGAGCAGTGGTGGCGAACCTTAGACTTACTGGGTGCCGAAAAGTACGCTCTTTGAGCGTGCCATCCGCACTTGCATGCGGCTCCTCCATGTGCGCTGCATGTGCAACCGCACCATCTGCACATCCATGCAGCTTTTGCATGTGGAATGCACGCAGGCACTCATGCACACGTGAGCAATCATGTGTGCATGTGCAGGAGAGCTCCGAAGACCAGCTGGATTTCCTGCTGCAATCGTGCGCATGTACAGCGGACGCCCGAAGACCAGCTGGGTCTCTGCAATTGTGCAAGCATGTATGCACAATCGCATGTGCATGCTCAGCTGGAGGTAAATTGGCTGACAGCTTGTGTGCCCAGCAAAATGGCTCTGCGTGCCACCGTGCCATAGGTTTGCCATCACGGTTCTAGAGGGTGACGCATTGGGAAGATGTGTAGCTAAGAGTTCACTCACCCGTCAAATCTGTGAATTCAACTTGAGTAAGCTCAAGAACAGATCATTCCAGGAAACAAAATCCAAAATGATAGATTATTTCCCTCTCTTTGCCGCCCCAAATAGCGGCATGGAGACCGATATTCTTGGATCCTTCTCGCTCTTTATAATATCTCAGGAAGTTAGTTCAAGGCTTGATGGCAGGATACAGGTAGTCCTCAACTTACGACCACAAACTGAGCCCAGAATGTATGTTGTTAAGGGAGAAATTTGTTAAGTGAGTTTGCAACTCACTTTACGACTTTCCCCACCGCACTTATTAAGTGAATCGCTGCGGTTCTTCAATTAGTAACACCGCTGTTAAGTGAATCCGGTTTCCCCGTTGACTTGGCTTGTCAGAAGGTCACAAAAGGGGATCACTGCGACCGTCACAAATGTGAGTCAGCTGTCAAGGATCCGAATGTAAATCACATGACCACGGGGATGCTGCAATGGTCGTAAGTGTGAAAAACAGTCCTGAGTTAATTTTTTCAGTGCCATTGTAACTACGAATGGTCACTAAATGAACAGTTATTAAGTCGAGGACTACCTGTACTATCAAGTGCAGGGAGTCCTCATCCTACGACCACAATTTCTATGGCTAAGCAAGATTGACAATTTTGATCCATTGTATGACCCTTTTTGCCACCCAGAGTTGTTAATCTGTGAATTATTGCAGTTGCTAAGCAGGTCATAGGGTCGTTAAGTGGGAAGGTTACAAGTGGTGATGACGTGACCTCCTGGAATGTCGCAACCATCATAAAGACAAGCCAGTTGTCCGAATTATGATCATGTGAACACGGAGATGCTGCAATGATCATGAAGTGTGACGAACGTTGCAAGTTGCTTTTTTTCAGCGACGTTGAAATTTCAAGCGGTCACTGAACGGTGTAAGTTGAGGACTATCTGTACTCAGGGAAGGATGCTTTTAAGTATTACCGATGCCAAAAGGAACGAGGAAGAGGTCTCTTATTGTTCCCTGTCTCAAAACATATCATCGGTACAAACTGCAGTTAATTAACTACAGAGTAGTAATCCCAAGAGGCAACTGGACTTTGTCTTTTTCTTGAAGACGTTTCGCTTCTCATCCTAAGAAGCATCTTCAGCTCTGACGGGATGGTGGGGAACGGAAGGATTTATACTCCTTGCAGACAGCTGGACATTTGCACATGAGCCATGTGCAGGTCTGTACTTTGGAGAAACAAAACGGCCATTTCACCAACGCATGGCACAACCTAGGAGAACAAACCCATCAGGGCAAGATTCAGCGGTCCATCTGCATTTAAAAGACAAAGGCCGCTCTTTGGAAGACAGAAAAGTCCACATTCTGGTCAGAAGAGGACTGCTGGTTTGAAAGAGGGGTCAAAGAGGTCATCTATATTAAGATTGAATAGCCCTCTCTCTCCAGTCTACAACAGTTCCAAGAAGGCTCCACACCCATTTGCACCACTCAGGTGACCCTGAGGACACAGGCGAATCTCCAAGTGGCTTCAACAACCCTTTAAAACAGGGGTGTCAAACTTGCAGTGTCACATGATGTATCTCAACTTTGTTCCCCCTTCGCTAACATGGGGGCGTGGCCAGCGCATGCCGCATCTGGCCCACGGGCCCATGGGTTTGAAACCCCTGCTCCACAAGGATGCAAATGACCAGCTGTCTGCAAGGAGTATCAATCCTTCCACATTCCTTACCAATTCAATTTCAATTTCAAATTTGTATTGGTCACATACACAGTCATACATGGTACGATATGCAGTGAAATGCTTACGTGGCCGCCCACGACCACGGGTAAGTTAGGGCAGAATGGGAGGGGTAGGGTAGGGAATAGGTTAGGAATAAGTTGTTGGTAAGGTGGGTATGTCGTGTATGTGTAGATACAATCGTGGTTTCTGTTATAGACCCGAGTGATCTTGTGGTTCCTGGTTTAGTGTCCGTATTGCCTGTGGAAAGAAGCTTTTCCTCATTCTTTCTGTGTTGGCCTTCAGAGAGCGAAAACGCTTTCCTGACCGCATCATACCATCCAGTCAGAGCTGACAAAGCTTCTTGGAGGAGAAGCGAAACCTCTTCAAAGAAAGGCAGCGGGTTGGACTAGAAGACCTCCAAGGTCCCTTCCAACTATTCTATTCCTATTCTATTCTATTACCAGAAAATCCAGCTGCCTCTTGAAAAAGCACCTCTGGGACAACCGTTACCTGGATGACTGAGGATTTACAGAGTAATAAGGCCTGAATGGGTATGAAGTTTTGTAAGAGAAGGAATAGTGCGCAAATGTTACCATGAAGATACTCTCTTGTCTTTCTAACGTTTGTGGGGGAAACTGGGTCCCTGACAGGTGAGACTGAGTTATCTATAAGTAGGACCGCCAACACAAAAAGACAAAAACAAGAGTTGGACGAGAAGGACACAGAGAAAGAACCTGCCCAGCGAGCTGTAAGAATTTCTTATCACACTGCACGGGAAAAGTGACCTGAAATACGACAAAATTAAAGTCTGATGTCAGTGGCTCTACGTGCTGGGTGTGCCTTCCCCGTAATTCTCAGAAAATCTGGTTTACAATTCTCTTCCCGAGTTAGGATTTGTTGCAAAAAGGGAATTTTGATAGTCGCTCCCCTGGGGTCACTAGGCCAGACTTGACAATGTGACCGTTTGAAGGGTCCCGCAATTTTACACCAAAAAGCAAAAGTTTGTTTGGCGGTTGGATTTGGAGGGGCAAAACTGCACCATAGCGAATAATGGGCTTACAATGTTTAACAACCGCTGCAAAAAGGGCCATAAAGTTGGGTTGGTTATGTCAGTGGTCCCCAACCTGTTTTGGGGGGAACCGGGGGTGGGGAGGAAGAGTGCGCAACCTAGATCTTGCGCATGTGCAATTTTGTTCGCTTGCAGCTCACTTCCAGCTGTGCGGCCCAGTTCTTAATAGGCCGTGGATCGGTACTGGTCCACAGCCCGGGGATTGGAAACCTCTGAGTTATGTGACCTACCCGCTTTATGACTATCATGTCATATGACCATAACGGAGAGGCGCCATAGCAGTCCTGTATTAAGCACTGCCTGCATAGCCACTAATATAGAATGCAGCCATCACTGGTGCTCTGTTCAAGACGACAGTGAAGAATTCAAGCTAAGTGGCCATATAAATTGAATGGATGAATGAAGTTTGATTTAATTTATTAGATGTATATGGCCCCCATCTTATTGTCACATGACGATGGATGGATGGATGGAGTAACTGAGTTTAAACATGCTTGGGAGAAACATATGCCCCATCATCTGTCAAACACTGAAAATAAAAAATAATATATAAAAATAGATAAAAATAATAATTTAAAAATAAATAAATAAAAAGGAAAACAAAGAATGAACTCAAAGGACAGACTCGATGGAGCCAATAGGTTCTTGTCTACCATCAGTTCTCTAGGTTTAGTCGAATTGATGGATGCATGGATGGATGCATGCATGCATGGATAGATAAGACATTCCTTCTAGTCTTCTGTTCTGCTTCATATCTCAGAAGGAAAGTGACCCAGCTTACAAACTAGGGGAAAATTAACTCACACACTATCACAAATAAGCCATCAATCCATCCTGTCCTGTCATCCAAGGTGATTTCTTAAACCTCACAGCTGGATTGGCTAGTGCAGATGGTGAACCTTTTAGACACCAAGTGCCCAAGCTGCATGCTGCCCAAAACATGCATGCCAAAGCTGCAAGGTGCACGTGCGCCAGATACCTAAAGACCAGCTGGCTGGCGGGAGGCGGGGCATCCCAACACCGGCAGCTCTGCAACAGGTAAGATTTTTCTCTTCCTTGAGCTTCTGTTTCATCATTTGCAGGGAAACGATGGTGAGAAACGCAATGGAGAGATGCGGTGGAGCTGAGCTGGAGCAATGGGGCGCATGCCCACAGAGAGCGCGCGCCATAGGTTTGCCACCACTGGGCTAGTGACTATAGCATTCTCAGGACAAGGTCCAGCTGTGAGTGAGGGGGATACGCCTTCAGAATAATAAACATTTCAGGAGAGAGGGGGCACCGAAGTGGTTAATTTCTCTGCATTGAAAGGAAGCCCAGCCTTTGTAAAACATGGAGCCCATGTCCCAAGTTGGATTTCTGAAGAATGACTTTGGGGGTGTGGTGCCTGCAAAACTTTGTTTTCAAAACAGGTTCAAGTTTAGGCGTTGATTTGAAAACCCGTAGCAGAAGGCTGCTCTGAGGAGAAACCAATGGGAAGATGGTAAGGCAGCCTTGCAAAAAATACCGCTAAAGAATGTCCCGTTTCCCCCCCACCTCAAAACTGCTATCAAAGCATCCGAAGAGCTAAGCTCAAAAAGCTCATTTCTTTTTTGTGTCCATCCTACCCGGTTGCCAGCCTGGCTGCACACTGCAAGTTCAACAAATAGTAGGTTTATCTCTTCTACAGCTCTAAGGGCAGGGGAGATAAGTACGAAAGGAGCAGAGAAAGGAAGAGGAGAATAACACACTAAAGGTGTGGAGAGGAAAAAAAAAAAAAAAGCTAGCCGGCTCGTTGAAGCAGTTTGGAACAAGAGCCAAAGAACAGTTTCTAGGCAATAAATTCAGCAAGGTGTTAACATCTCAGAGATTATAGGAAGAAGGTAGACAAGACACGAGAGATCTACAACAGGAGCAGTGACCGGATACTAGTCATGCTACAGTTTCAAAGAGTGCATTAAAAATACACGGACTTTTCCACCCGTAACCAAACCTCCATTTCATTTCCGAGTTTTAACAAAAGAAGGAAACGATTGGGAGTGTGAGGGGGAATATGCACAGAAAAATTTTAACCCAGAAAGGAAGATTAGCAGGTGTCTTTCCACTAGGTCTGAGTTACCAGAATAGAATAACGGAGTTGGAAGGGACCTTGGAGGTCTTCTAGTCCAACCCACTGCTTAGGGCAGGAAACCCTGTACCGTTTCAGACAAATGATTGTCCAATCTCTTCTGAAAAACCTCCAGTGTTGGAGCGTTTACGACTTCTGGAGGCAAGTAGTTCCACCGGTTGATTGTACTCACTGTCAGGAAATGCCTCCTTAGTTGTAGGCTGCTGCTTCTTGTCCTGCCTTCAGGTGCTTTGGAGGAATGGTGGACCCCCTCTCCTTTGTGGCAGCCCCTCAAACATTGGAAGACTGCTGTCATGTCCAATATCTAAGCAACTGCCACAAAGAAAAGAGGTCAACCTCCACAGCACCTGAAGGCATGAGATGCAGCAACAGATGGAAACTAATCAAGGAGACAAGCAACCTGGAACTAAAAAAACCATTTATTTCAACAAGCTGGCCTGGCCTGATACCAAAGGGTTAATTAATTTTAAATTTAAATTTAAATTTTTATAT
>JAEANM010020995.1:0-11968 GCA_017656035.1 Myanophis thanlyinensis
GGAAATTGCATGTGCGCGTTATACACTGATAAATACGGTAGTTTTTTCCCTGAAACTTCTCTCTTAAAATTAAGGTGCGTGTTATACACCAGTGCACGTTATACACAGATAAATATGGGTAGCTTCATGTTCTCTTTTAGCACATTCATATATCTCCTCTTTGGCCTTCTTCTTGGCTTCTTGCCTGGCAGCTCCATCTCCAACATCCTTCTACCAATATAACCACTCTCCCTCCTCTGCCATATCTAAACCATCTCAATCTGGCCTCTCTGACCTTGTCCCCAAAACAGCCGACCTAAGCTTTTCTCACAATCTTTTGAAATGGCTGTCAGACAACTTGATTTAAAAAAAGATGTCCAAAAGTAGCAAACTTAAAGATCATTGCTTTAAAGAGTAACTCACAACTTGAAAATCCATGTATTCATCTGAAGGATTAAAAAAGAATCTGCAAGGAGATAGAATTTTTAAAAAAGAGTTTATGAATTTATTTTGAGATTAATATCTCTTCTTTAAATGAAAGATTTCCCCCCCTCTTCTAAAGTATTGTTTTAAATGATAGAACGATTCCTTTGAATCTTACTTCAATATATTTAACTTCCCTAAAGTGTGTTTTTGAAGAAATTGTTTGCATACTGGACCTGGAATAAGGCAACTGCTCTGTTTGTTTCTAAATTGGAAACAGTATTCAAAACGTGTCTCAAGAATCTGGTTTGTTATTCAACTCTGCTTTACTCCATATCCCTCACAAATCTCCTGGCTAGTGCTTTTTTCTTCAGACAAGAATCATGATGCTCTGAATATTTTTATTTGTATTAAAACAACATTGATTTCAAAAAAGCTAGGCATATTCAATTTTTTTCCATTCAAAAAATCCTAGGCCTACATAATAAACCAAAAAGTTTAAATAAATTCCAGAACAAACCACTTTCTGCAACATTGCATGCTCATGTACTCACCAGCAGTCAATGATTCCTTGACATTTTTAGACTTGAAGTCAGAAAATTATAGTTTCTCTTATTCTGGGAGTCGATGAGTATTGCATATTAAAAGGAAATGCTACACAGGTTTTTGATTTTTTACAAAAAATTCAGCCGTCCCAAATTCCCAGTTCAGATTAATAATTCATTTTACTTTGAGGGCTTCCTCTGGCTGAATCAATTCTTGTTACATCTCTCCTGTTTCTTAAGATAGTTTGCAACAATAACAATACTAATAATAATGTTGAAGGCAGCAACAAACTATCTAAAATAAGTTAAATAAAAAGTTATTCACAAGTAAAAGTGCATAAAAGTGCAAAGTTAGTGATATGGTTAAATAAGCATGTTGTATGTGCTAATGATGTTTACATGTATGAAGGCTAGCTGTTAAGTTGCAATATATCATATCATTCTTCCAGATTTATTCTTAAGTATTCTTTTCAAAACTAGTATCTCTAACCTTTTTTTAAAAATTAAGTAGCAGAGAAAGGACAAGAGAAAATAAATCCAAAATGCATTAGGGGAAGATCAGAAACTATCATTCTTTTTTTTTTTAAATGAGTAAGTAAAAGGGCCAATGCTCTTGGAACAAAATAACATTTAATGAAAATTTTATTTCTGAAAAGGTGGGTTTTTAAAAAAAAAATGCAGATACAGGCAGTCTTTTGTCATGCCAAGCAAATAGAAATTTCCATTAGGTAATGGAATATGTCATGTCATGAAATATGTCTCATGCAGGAGAACCACTGAAATGCTGATGTAACATGGCATTAGCCAATCCAGTTTCAACTCCATTCCACAACATTAAGTATAACTTTTAAGTAAATGTATAGAATAGTACAAAGCTATGGAACTGACTATTGGTACAGAGAGTTTTGAGATCCTGCCTTCCTTATTGTTATGGAAATGTTCTATTACATGTCTACTACCAGTATTAAATTTAACGTTCAAATGTAAGCTTTTAGCCTATTAACAAAAAGCAATCTGTCCAGAATGAAAGGCAATGTTGCAAATATATTTACTGAAGAAGTGAAACAATAGATTTTTTTAAAAAATAATATAGTTTCTCAAGGGATAATATTAAATACAGAGTATTTAAACTTGGTGATATCAAGGGAGATCTAAGTAGCATATGTAAAAGAAATGAATTTTATTTTTATTGTTAAAAAGTTGTATACAAATATACAAAAGTACAACTTTTAGTACATTTTAATTATTTCATTAACAATATATTTGTGCTATTATTGTCCCTCAGGTTGTCTACTTGTCTTGGAGATCATAGGATCTATTCTATTAATTGATGTATTTCTAAAAGACTAAATCTTAAATTGCAGTGTAAGAAAATATGCAAAGTGGTAAATTCATGGGTAGAGCTATATGATTCATGATTAAAGTAATTAAGATAATATAAATTAAATGGAAGAAAAACAACAACTGAGGTCTCAAACATGGTTTATTATCTGACCAAAATGTAACAAATATATGGAATATCATCCTTGTCTCAGTACAAACATATAGCCATAGAAATTAATGACAATCCATTTATAGTAAATAAATATTTGCTTCTTAACAGAACAATGTTATTTAAAAAAATCACAGGGTTCCAATATGTGGTATTGGGAAAAAAGAGAATTTTTCATTAAATCAAGTGAAAAGAATACACTTTTAAGTAATATGACTTTGTCAACTTGTTAAAATTTCCAACCAGTAATTTTTAGTCCAGTTCTCTCCAAGCAATAAGCATGGATTAATCTTAAAAGTTTTACAATGGATGTGAAAGGACTTCAAGTTTTAGTAGGAGTCCACAGATTTAGTAGAGCTGTCCAAGGCTTATTGTAGACAGAACTTGAAGTAGGAAGCAGTTGGACTCTCCTTTGGGTGCGTTCAGATGTATTCCCAGGCTTTCAATAAATAGCCTTCTCATTTCAGTTTCACCTTATTAAATTGGTCTGAGGGACTTTGTGAAAAAGATAAGAAAAGGAAAAAACCCAGGGATGTCTAATTTGGGGTGGGAGGAAGGGAGGGAGAGGAGACAGGAAATCACCAGGCAACTATGAAAAAAAAAGAAGTGTTTTCAAGGCAAAAGTGGCCAGATCATAAGCCAGAGTGCCAATATAAATGAGAAATATGTGCTAGAGTGCAATGAGCATAAGGAAGGCTTAAGCTGTTCCTCCGCCTTCTCAATCAGAGCTTTACTCATAGACAAAACTCCCTCCCTCTCTCATTCAACTCACTTAGACTATCCTCCTCCCTCATTTTTCTCTGCCTATTTCTCAGCGTGTGCTTTGCCTACAGCGCGGCAGAGTCAGACTCCTCTCACTGACAGTCAAAGACATCTTTTGCGCTTAGTGAATTCAAAGAGGGACGTCCCAAACTAAACTTCACCAAAAACTTTTTGTTCTTCCTGAAGAGAAAAGAGGAAGCAGAAAGGGGAAAAATCCAACTGGGTGAAGAAGTAATTGTGGGGGAAGAAGAGCCTTGCCTTTTTAAAAAGCAATTACAACAACTTTTGCTGCAAAGATGCCTTTGCTTCTGACTAGAAGATTGGTGTTGTTATTTTGCTGGACTATATTGCAAAGTCCCCCAGCCTCAGGATCGGAGGGGCACAGTTTAGTTTCTGATTGCCCATCCTGTGCCCTTGGCACCCTTTCCAAGAATATGCCCAGTTCCCAGCCTGAGATGGTGGAAGCTGTAAAGAAGCACATCCTGAACATGTTGCATTTGAGAGACAGACCTAACATCACTCAGCCAGTGCCCAAAGCTGCACTTTTAAATGCTATCAAGAAACTCCACGTCGGAAAAGTGAGAGAGGATGGCAATGTGGAAATAGAGAATGACATTGGAAGAAGAACAGAAAAGAATGAATTGATGGAGCAAACATCTGAGATCATAACATTTGCAGAATCAGGTGGGTGCTATTGGAAGTGGGAGTGAAGAGAGAAGCACAATGTTATTAGAATTGCAATTAACTTTTCTTTGTAACTGTTAACATTCTAGTCAGAAAGTAGAGGGCAAAAGTATGAAGGAATGTGGACCTCTAGAATTCAGCCTTGATTGCAGATGTTTTATTTATACTTACCAAACTAGCCAACAAGTGATGTACAAGTATCTAACATTTTGGGTTCAGTATTAAGAGGGGGTACTTCCTTCCCTTTCTGAGGAAAGAACTGATCAGTTTTAACCAGAATAAGGTAGTAAATAGGCAAATGGGCAGAGTGTTCTTTAAAATGGTGTAAGTAAAGAAAAACAGCTACAATCAGTTTCTGAATCAATTCACTGTAAAATTTGTTAAGATAAGGATAAATATTTGTTACTCAGTTCCTACCAAATGTTCAGGGCAGTAAAAGTGTTAACTGCTACTGTCAGAAAACCTAGTACTAAGTGGGGCAAATAGTTGTAGCCAATCCAAATTGTAATGCTGACTTTTGCACAGTGGGGAAAAAACAAAACAAAGAAAGATGGTAGTCCTAAGAGTTCTCTGCCAAAAAGTGCAACTTTGATAGAGTGCATTTTCAACTACTTATTTTTCAACTCATTTTCAACTCCTGCAAACAAGTTATTATTTCAACTGTTATTAAATGATAGACTTTATCATTCAATGTATGAATTATCTTCAATGTTTAGCCTTTGTACACACACACACACACGTGTGTGTGTGTGCCTATTCCCAGACAATCATACATTCAGATTTACCAACAATAAGAGATCAAAGAATCAGAACCTTAAAACTTTCTGGAAATTAATGCTGTTCTCTAGTGAAAGCACTTTTCAGTGATGTCAAGGAAGCTTGCAAGGAATCTCATTATTTTGCTTAGCTCAACATATGGTAATAAAAATATGCATAGGCACACCGAGCACTTTTGTTTAAAAGTTTGTTGGAGCAATATAAACAATTAAGACAATTCTCTCAAAGTTTCCAGTTCTGAAAACCTGTTGACTCAGATGTTCTGTTTGCAGAAAAAGACATGTAGAGAAGCATGTATGGTTTAACAGCAGACATTCCTGCTGCTAAATGGCATGAATTCCCACTGTATGGTTATTCTTGGTATATATGTCAGTGTAACACTTACCAAATTGCAACTCTCCCTCCCACTCCCCCCCACTTGCCTGGGAAGGATTTGCTATGAAAACAAAGAAAAATGACTCGTTCTCTCCTTTTAAAAGATGGTTGGAAGTGATTTTACTCCAGTAATTTTACTCTATAAAGCAATAAACAGAAGCAGGGAACTTGATAGACCATCTGATGGGCAGACACTGCATACAGTTTACCACAGAACTCTCTCTAAAACAGATGGAATGAACTGTGGTTTCTCGACATTGTGTGAGTTCTAGAGGTTTATACTGTTTTTGCTTAAAACAGGCTCCAAAGGCAACTGTGACATGCTTCAACTGTGGTGCACAGCCCAATTGGCTTAAAGAATCACATGGTTAATATTTGTTATGCCATTGCCCAGAAAGTGTCCAATAATCCAGCAACTCATTATTTCTTTCAATGAGAACTTATAAATGTTCAAACTACGATGATTTGCCTTTTGTAGGAACAATCATGATTATAATTATATCAATGTTATATTTCTCATATTATCAGTACTGTCTAGAGTTCAGTATAGCAAAAACAGGGGGAAAAAATCCCAAACTCTCCTGAAACATAGAACATACTTCAAGCATAAATACTTTCCTCAAGATCATTTGTCTTTCTTCACCAGTTTATTCCATGTGAAGGTCAAGGAAATTTTTGTTGCACAAAACAATATTGCATAATATTCAATTTATATGTTGATTATAGCCCTCTTGTGGTTATTAGGTATATTTTAGAACTAATTCTGAAAATGATAAGAAACAACTGTTTGCATCTAATCATAAAATAAGTTTATAGAATATGAAGATGTTGAAGTGTACAAGTAGAAGTCAAAACCTGCTTTAAGTTATATTTCAAAAATAATTGAACAAAATACGAAAATTATTCTTTACCAGTATTCTGCTTGTTCTTGAAAGCAACCGTCTTTTCAATGGAGGAGTAAAGAATAAATGAATGGAAATATACCTTCAGTTTTGTCAAGCTTAAATTATGAAAATAAAGGCAGTGTTGTTGTTTTTTTCTTTTTTAATTTTTGAAAGCAAGTTAATTTAATAAAGTTTTCTCAGTGGTTTCAAAAATATTTTGAGAAAGTTTCTAAGATAGTTTATAGAGCTCTCATAAGTACCCTGAACTGATCCTTTCTGAACTGAGATTAAGATAATTTGAAAGAGGGAAAAAGTCTCAGACACAACTTTCTAGATGAAATAAGAAATGGCCAATTCCAAAAGTTGATGTACCAAACTCATACCAAATTACAGGTGTTCTCTGATGCAAGAGATTAGGTAAATTCTTCACAGATGCTGCTGATAATCCAAATTACTTTTAGTTAAATTAATAATAATAAATAAATAGCAGGAAAATGGTTTAACATGCCATTTAACATGGCAATAACATTTATTGTAACACAATTAACAAAAGATATTTGAAAATTAGATAAAGCTTCACTTATAAGATCAGATTTACAGTTAGGTAAAATGCTTGTGCAGGTCAAAAAGCAACAGTGAGAACTGGACATGGAACACTTATTAGTTCAAAATTGAGAAAGGAGTTCAGCAAGGCTGTATACTGTCATCCTGCCTGTTTAACTTATTGTCAGGTTCCAATAGGTTCCAGCAGAAACAGAGACGGGCTCAGCCTTGATTGATGAGAATCAGGATTTTTTCTGCCATAACCTCCAGCACAAACTGACAATTACCATCATAGTAAAGTGAAGTTAGTACTGCCTTCCTGTTCTCCCTCCACCAGTTAAATGCTGTCTACTATGCCCCCATCCCGCAGGCCCACCACGCGCATGCCCCTCACCCCGCCCCATCCTACTCCAGAGCTCAATTAATCATAGTTTCTTTGTTTGTTGCCTTGTGATTATCCGGAAGAAGCAAGGCAGCATGGACACGCTCAGCAGTTGTGTGGTTGAGCTGGATCAACTGCATTGTGACCAACACTTCTTGTAGCTGTTGGGTTTAGGGTTTCTGGGTATGTTTTCAATGGCTACGGTCCTTGCTCTGCTGCAATACCAATGCTCTGTTGTTTCGCACACAGCTGAGTATCAGTTTGGAAAACCCCAATGTGGCCCCTCTTCTTGAATGGCGGCTCCGGGTTATATAATATGCCTGGAGCTGACACTTTTTTGCAGACCACATCATGAGAAAGGTAGGATTAGATGAATCATAAATTGGAATTAAGATTGCCAGGAAAATATCAACAACCTCAGATATGCAGATGATACCATTCTAGTGGCAGAAAGTGAAGAGGAACTAATGAGCATATTGACATGGGTGAAGGAGGAGAGTGCAAAAGTTGACTTGAAATTAATCATTAAGAAAACTAAGATTATGGCACCCATACCCCTCAATTCCTGGCAAATTAATAGGGAAGAAATGGAGGTAGTGACATTTTTTTATTTTCCTGGGCTCCAAGATCACCGCAGATGGGGACTACAGCCAAGAAATTAAAATGCTTGCACCTGGGGAGGAATTCTATGGCAAAGCTAGGCAGCATACTAAAAAGCAGAGATATCACCCTGCCAACAAAAGTATGTATAATCAAGGCTATGGTTTTCCCAGTTGCAATGTATGCTGTGAAGTTGAACCATAAGGAAGGCTGAGTGCCTAAGAATTGAGGCCTTTGAACTGTGGTGCTGGAGAAGACTCCTGCGAGTCCCTTGGACTGCAAAGTGATCAAACTAGTCAGTCCTAGGTGAGATCAACCCTGATTGCTCTTTAGAAGGCCTGAAAATGAAACTCAAATACTTTGGCCACCTAATGAGAAGGAAGGACTCAATGGAGAAGAACCTAATGTTGGGAACGATTGGGGGGCAAAAGAAGAAGGGAACAGCAGAGAATGAGGTGGCTGGATGGAGTCAGTGAAGCAATCAGTGTGATCTTAAATGGACTCTGGGGAATGGTAGAGGACAGGAAGGCCTGGAGGAATGTTGTCCATGGGGTCGCGATGGGTCGGACATGACTTTGTGACTAAACCTATATAACAACAAAATGCTTGTATTTTAAATTGCCTTTGGGAAGCAAGAATGACGATTACTGTACTTATCAATATCACAAATATCACAAAAGTGAATATTGCTGCAATAAGCGCTGGTAATCTAGGTAATACCTTAAATTTGACAGTCAGATGACTAATAGCTATTGGACTGTGTTACACAGTGTTGGATTTATAATATGCTATTGGTAATTAGAAAGCGACTTTGGTGTAGTGGTTAAGGCATCAAGCTACAATCCAGGAAACTCTGAGTTTTAGTTCTGCCTTGGGCACAAAACCAGTTGGATGACCTTGAGCTGGTCACTTTATTTCAGCTTTAAGAATGACAAATCACTTCTGGGGGGAAAAACAACAACCCTGCAGGGACTTGTCCAGGCAGTGTCTGAGAATCAGACATGGTTGAACAGAAAAAAAAATGGTAATTCAGTAAGCAATTTTTAAAAAGTTGTAAATGACAATTATGAGTAAGGAGGAGATAATATTGATATTCTACTGATAATGATCAGAAGGTAATCAGGAAAAAATGGAAACTGTAACCAAATTTATACCAACTTTGCCTGAACCTGAGCAGTTTTACTAAAATAAATGTCTTAATGTTTTCAGAGGTTATCTCATGTATACGTTCCACTTTTTATTTTTTATTTATTTTATTTCTTTATTTGTCAAACATGTACAAGATAACAAGTATAGGTATAGACATGAACATAAACAAAGAAAGTAAATACAAATAAATTAGGTTCTTTGACATCTGATAGCAAATCTCCAATTAATGATTTTAAAAAATAAATTTGCAATAAAGTATTGAAGGGAGGTGATTTCTTAAGTTTTCAGATTCATTTATTTTAAAAAAATGTTTCCAGTGGTTCATTTTTATATTGACGACATAAAAGCAAGTAACCACAAGAGGGCGAGTGCTTTAAGCCTCCCCCCCCAACTTTCCATTTCATTCAAATTAACCTCGCTTCAAGTTTCTGTTTTTTTATCCAACTGATTCTGAAAGAGAAACTTTGCAGGGCTGATTGCTCTTTTCTGCTTTTTTGTCTTGTATTTTTTATCTAGCAGAATTGGATGAATTTCTTTAGTGGTAAACTACTGAAGAATATGATATTCAGAAACAAAGAAAGACAAAATGAGGAAAGGAAAAGAGAGAGGGGGAGGAGAGGAATGATGGCAGAGAGAAACCGAATATTTGGAAGCTAAAAACTAGCCATTGTTAAGGGAAAAAATGATAGTGTCATTCTTTTTTTTGAAGATGAGTTTAATCATCAACCATCTGACGAGTTTAAATTCTTAACCAATATGGCTTGAAGTGGGTACTCTGTGAAGAAAGCTGGATTATAAATCTTAACTATTTTACTTCTTTTTGCAAATTGGATGTTTGTTTTTGGCCCGTTTTCTTTTGAAAAAAAAAAAAGCTCTATTTATGGTAGTTAAGTTTCAGGTATAATAGGAACAACTTCACCAATCCATTGATAAGCTAAATAAAGTTGGAAATATTCTTTCACTCTGAAATTCTTTCAGTCTGGGAACGAATGACAGAAGCAAAGAAAGATATTGATGAAAAAGACTAAGAGACAGTAATTGTAAGTAGTTTAAAGGGGTTCTCCATGGCAGCTGAAGATATATGTGAACAAGCTAATTGTTCCTATATAAATATATTGTTGCAGATTAATGGTGTAATAATGGGTGCTTAGAACTATGTCAGAACATTTTACCTTGGGTAGACCTTCCTGTTTTCTTCAGTTTTTACATTTGTTTTACTACTTGCCAACGGGAAAGATTTTATCTTCAATTAAATTGCTTTGCAGTGCAGAAGGACTTTTCTCGTTTTAAAAAAAGTGAATCTTGAATCAAACCTTCGATTATCCTAGATTTCTTGTTTTGAGGCAAGTTGCAGCAGTTATGCCCCAACTTACATTCTGTTTATTTTAATTACCAGTTTATGACATGTATCGGGATATATCCTCCAACCCTGAAGAAGTATTAAGTTCTAAGGCTGGATCAATTTAATGGGTGGACTTGACTCATTTCTGGTCATAAATATATGCATTGTAATGGTTCAGCTCAATCCAAATATATTCAGATTGGTCCACTAGTTATACTTGAACTAAAGCATTTCAAACATTGAAATTAAAGTATAAATTTTATTCATCCATTTCAATGATTTGTAAAAGAAAATAAATAATGTATGATTAACTTCTTGCATTGTAAAAGTAGATATTGATCATTTAGTATATCCCCATCTCTGGTAGTGGCATTTAGGAGGTGCACTGTATAATTTATTCTATAAGCTTTCACTAAGGCTCTTATGCAGAGATTCCATGTACACTCATACTTCACTCAATGGAAAATATATATTATCCAATATCAGGAAAAGGTCTTGATCTTACCTTGCTTATGTCCCCAAATGTACATCTAAATATTTTTTTACGAAATCTTGAAGCCCGAGAGGTAAATTAAAGGCATTCACTCATGTAGGAAAAGGCAAGTATGCTTCCATGCACTTGGTTTAGTAGGAAACTCTTTTATTAACATAATTGTGCCTGGATTCCAAGACCATCCCAACTTTCCTATGAACTACCATTTGTCATTATGCACAGTTCATGTGGTATGCAATTAGTGTTATAACTTCCATCTGACATTGTTTTGAATATCTCTCTAATATGAATTGCTAGCATTTTGCTATATTTTTGAGTGCCAATAGTCTCTATTCTTCTTGGATCTCTATACAAGAAGAACTTAATTCAATCAATATCCTCCAAAGTGATATCACTATGGATTTTTCAAAGAAAACAGTCAGTGAAGGAAATATACATGTGGATCCAGACAATTTACAGGATATTAACATTTGTCATTTCATACAGGCTTATGGGAAATACAGGGAAGCCAGAAGCCTGAGTTGTCCATCTTATTCACTTTCTTATTTGCTTTCCCTGCTGTGGCTTAACAAGTTCAATTCACAAATAAGAAAGTGAATAAGAAGTACAATTCTATCAGCAGACTCAGATACTCAACCTGAAACCTATTTATTGATCACAATTGCTATTTTTGAAAAGTGATTGCATAATACTCTTCTTCCTTACTTTACTTATTTTCTCAAACCCTGAAATACTTGACAAGGATTTTTTGAAAAAAAATTCCTAGTCAGACTGCCTAAAATTCTAAGAGTTGTTCTCATGTGTTCTTGCTTTGTAAAGCAGACACATACCCTAAAGTCCCTGTTGTTGTGCATTTTAAACAAAACAGCATAGAAATTAAATATGTAGAGATACAAATTAAATATGTTTATACTGGAAACACTGCATAATATCATTAAGTTACAGCAAAATTAATTACTGTGTAGTCTTGATTACTTATCTTGATTACTTGATTATTAAGAGATCAGTTCCATCTAAAAACATTTCTTTGGTAAGGAGCCATATTTAAATCTCATTGGCTTAGGTGCAAAATAGTCTTACTAATGCATGGAAGTGTTCTTTCCATTTGCAAAGAAGTGGTAAATTCAGGAAGGGCCTTGATTTTTTTTTTTAAATTTTCATTTTCTCATGAAAGTCTTCCAACTTTTTGAGTAAATTGTGTACAAGGATACTTCAAACAGCAAGGGAATCAATGGGAAATATTTCATAATGATGTAATTCTATTATAGGACCTTGGCTGTTTAGACAGATAAATTTACAGATCTATTTCTTTTAACAATGAATTTTCCAAGCCAAAGAAAGATATCTTCCCAAAGGCTTGACGGAAGATCCAAGGGAGTAGAGTAGCTAGTGAGGAGGGGCGTTGGACTTACCTGATACGCTCCTTCTCGTCGTGTAGAGAGATAATCCATAGATAAATGAGTTATGTCTTGTCTTTCCTAGATCTATGACTGAGAAACAAAACGTATAAATAGGGCCAGGCTCCACCCCCTGACCCC
>JAEANM010020997.1:0-11968 GCA_017656035.1 Myanophis thanlyinensis
TAAAAGATATCTACCACAAATACTTCTCTGAATTCTTCTGCAGAAATACTCCTAAATCTAATAATTAATCCTGTTCAGCGTTTAATTTTTTTTTAAAAGGCAATAACTTTACTGTGACCTATTTTTTTTAAATTCATTGTGGGGTTTATCAGCTCTGTGCAAGATTAGTTTTCAGAGGAGCAACAATTAACCTTACTGGGAGTTGGCTAATATTAATTATATATCTTGAACACTTTCTCCTACAAGCACACAGGCACTCCCGAAAAAGGGGGTCACGTTTAATGTGCTCCTTTCAGCTGTGCTTTGCCCTTTCTCCAAACCAAATTTGTTTGTGTTTGACAAGCATAACATTAGTTGCCCTGGTGTTCTTTAGTGGCTGCTGACATTGATGAGAAAATATATTGCAGTCTTTTTCAGAGCAAAACAGAAAAGATTCATCTCACCAAGCTAGACCTCCAATTTCAAGAGGAAAACAAGTTGTCCTCAGCTCACCCAATTATCTTTCCATCAAATACTGGTATATTGCACAGGAGGGGTTTTTTTTTTATCACCCCCCTCTCTTTCACTTACATTTTTTTTTACTTTTAAGTGCCTTGTAAGATAAAATGCTGAACATGATATGTTGGGGTCTAGTAGGAAATACATTAGAGAAATGGATTTCCTTATGCTCCATTAAAGTACATATTTAGAAATACCTGCAGATATAAAGAAGCACTTACTTGAAGTCAGATTGTTTCAGTGTGATACAGTTCGGGTTTTTTTTTTGAAAGAAATTTAAACAACACATACACAATAGAGGAACACAAAGCAATTCAGTATTCCTTTTTTTTTTTTTTTCAAAGCACGGTTTTATTCACACATAGCTATTTTTAAAGAGATGTGTTATTGGCAAAATCTGTGTGCGTGCCGAATGGTTTTGCAAAATGGTTTTCCTTCACTGAGCTGTGCGTCACGAATGAAGTTTTTCACAGATTCCTGTATAAAGAAGACAAAATATGATCCAAACACCCACTCAGTTGTGTTGGGATTGAAAACATGTTTGGAACAGCTCAAAGAGAATTACTGGTTGGTTCTGGCATGAAACAGCTTTGACAATACCAGGACAATCACAATAGGTCCTTCATGACGGTCAATATCTATGGAGATTCTCAGTTATCCAGGTCATGGTTGTCCTAAAGATGTTTTTTTGAAGGGGCACCTGGACTTTCTTGTTTTTCTTGGAAGATGTTTTGTTTCTCATCCATAAGGTTCTTCAGCTCTGACTGGACGGTGGGAAATGGAAGGATTTATATTCCTTGCAGATAGTGGGTCATTTGCATTCTTTTAGAGAGTCCTTCAGGCCACTTGGAGGTTTATTTGTGTCCTCAGGGTCACAATTAATGAGGGTCACTTCTTACTTGAATATGGCTTACAAATAATATTTGCTTGGCAATATACAGGTAGTCCTTGATTTAAGATCACAATTGAGACCAGAATTTCCATTGCTAAGCACAGTGATTATTGAGCCATGTCTGATTTTACAAACTTTTTTTTTTCATGGTTGTTGTGACTCATTAAGGAAATCCAGTTCTTCTGTTGATCTGGCTTGTTAGAATCTGGGCAGAAGGTTGAAAATGACACTTAAATCACCTCAGGATGTGCAACCCCTGTAAATACATCCCAGTCCCCGAATTTTGAACATATGACTGTGGGGGTTCTGGGATAAGTATGAGGACTGTTCATATGTCACTTTTGTCAGTGCTGAGGTATCTTTGCATGGTCACTAAATGATAACTTGTAAATTGAGGACTATATATATATTCTATATACAGTGTTGTTTGCAAATGTTCTTTCATTGAGTCCATCACATATTTCTGTAAGTACAATATTTTCTTCCCCAATCTGGGTCAATTCTGAGTTATCTGGCTGTAACTTTTGCAACAACCTAGCTGTCAAGCATGCTACTAGCCATTCTTACTAAAGATTCATATTTGAAATTATCTTTATTTCCTTCTCATCAAATATATTAACTACAACAGATCAAGGAAAGAATTTGTATTTGTACTTTCAATATTTGGATGCCAACATTCCTTAGAGACAGCAGACAGGAGAAAGCAGGTGAAAGGGAAAATATTCATAAAAAACAAATATGAATTGGGAATATAAATCTGTGTAGTTGTAATTGAAACAAAGACAATAAAAGCAGTTTGAGGCCAAGCAACTGAGTTTTGCATGCATTTGCCAGGCACATAACACACATTAAGTTGCCTCTCATTTTGATTTTTTATAAAGGTCAAAAAGCAAAAAGGGATCAGCAAAAATATTAAATAAACAAAATAAAGAAGATGAGTGATACCAGTGATGATTGTACTGTGTATTGTATAAGACTAACTAGCTCCAGTGCAAATAGTCATGTTTCTTCCCCAAAGCTTTGATTATTATTTTAAAGATAGATTATATTTGAATAAAAAAATAAGCCTATAAAATGTTGCACAACTTGCAGATTAATGTTAAACAGGACTCAAGAGAGTAATCTTCTTCCCCAATAGTCATTAAGATACAGTGGCAATATGCCTACTACTGCACTGCAAGGATTAAATATTTAAGAAATATAATATATATCAATTTCTATTTTTAGTGCATCTTAAAGCCTAACAGTTCCTTCCTTATGGAGATAAATCCTTCTGTCCATAAAAAAAAATCCCAATTACTGCACAAGGAGGTGCCAGCTACTTACAGTGTCTATTGTTAACACTTGTATATTTATGTGATTTACAATTTCTATAATACCAGAGTCATTGATTTTACTTAAAAGTTATTTTATTTGAGTTTCAGATACATACTCTTTCAAATCTGTGCTGCATAGGCTTCCATCATGCACTCTTGGCTTACTATCTTGCAGGATGGAAATTCTCAGCTCACTGAAACATTTGTTCTATATTTAAATAGAAACAGAATAGCAGAGTTGGAAGGGACCTTAGAAGTCTTCTAAAACAGGGGTCTCCAGCAAAGTTGGCTGAGGAATTCTGGGAGTTGAAATCCAGAAGTCTTAAAGTCGCCACAGTTGGAGATCCATATTCTAGAATCCCCTACTCAAGCAGGAAAGTCTACTCTACACCATTCCAGACACGTGGCTGTCCAGTCTCTTCCTAAAAGTATCTGGTGATGGAACACCCACAACTTCTGAAGGCAAGCTGTTCCACTGGTTAATTGTTCTCACTGTTAGGAAATTTCTCCTTAATTCTAGGTTGCTTCTCTCCTTGATTAATTTCCATCCATTCTTTCTTGTCTTGCCTTCTGGTGCTTTGGAAAATAGGTTGTTCTTGTATGAGCTCTTGTATGAGCTCCTCAAATATTGGGACACTGCTATATATGTTTCTTTATTTCATATTTTCAACTTTCCATCCCATGCCTTTTCAGGGTCTTTTATCTAGTAGGGTCTCAGATTTTTATTATGATTAATTGCACAGAGGAACAAATATAGACAAAGTCTTCCCACTGAGACATTCATCAGATAGGGCTCTGTCCTATGAGGTTGCATCTCAGCTCTGTTTTGCTCTACAGATAATGCCAGCTATGAAGCAGAATTCAGGGTTATGCAGGTCATCAAAGTCAACCCTTGCTCAGTACAGGGTATCTTTCAGCTATTTAACCTCTGTTTGAAAACCATCTCAGAGTTCTATTCGATGAGGCTGGTTTTCAAATGCTATCTTTGCTGTTCTTAAAGCAAAACAGACTGTACTCCTTTCAGACTTTTCTTACAGAGTGTGTTTTCAATCTTCTGACAAATTTCACTTAATTTCTTAACCCACCCCCATTAGCATTCTTAAAATGCTGTAGCATTCTTAAAATGCAATGCTAAACACATGTAGAGATCAGTAGATGTGTTTTCTTCTCTCACTTCAGCTGTTGGAGAAAAGAACTAGATAATGCACTTGTCACTATATAATGAGATGTTATAGAGGAAGCGTGGGCTGCCTCTCTTCCACATATACTCCTATTTTCTTTTTACCCTTTCCATCCTGAGGAGTGTATTAAATGCACCTCAGGTCCATAAGTTTGTGATTAACGCTGCCAAAAAAAATTATATAGTGAGATTACATCAATTTTTAACCTAAATGATATAAACTGTGATCATACAGGGATTCTAAATGTGGTTCTAATTACTCCTAATTTAGCTCTCTAGGGGTCACAGAAAAAGCCAATTCATCCCCACTTTTATCAATATAGTAAATCTGCAGCCCAGTGTGTTACTAGCTTCCCCTTCCCATTGAGGTAGTGGCTAGAGATTTCTTAGAACGAAGAGAAAAATCTAAGCAAAGGTTGCAATTTACCATTCTACCAGTTTTATCTTTGTCAGTCCAATTGCTTACAAGTAATAGGAAATAGTGTGGGTTAAATACAATGATTAATACCACAATTAGAATATACATAGTACAGCATTCCTGAAAATAATAATGAATGCATTGCAGTTTCTAGCATGGAATTCCTGATATTCTACCATTTAACTAATTAATAGAATAGGAAAGAGGTCCTGGGAAAAAGCATTACAAATAAACCCTGGAAACAAATCAATAAAATACCTGGTTACGAACTGAAACGGTTCCCTTTCCTTCCCACTCTGGCCTTCTCTCCCACAGACTTGTTACTGCTGGCACAGTTTCATGCAAACCTTGACTCTGAAATTTCAAATGAAGACAGTCAACAATGGGAATGGGAGTAGAGCCCAGCACCAGCATATCTCTTTGAGAAGATACATGGCACCATGTCAAAAGTTGAAAACTTCTCTGGGCTTGTACAAAAAGGCACTGACTGATTGTTCATTTATAAAGCATTGTGAGTAAAATTCACACAGTGGCCTCAGCTGCTTTACTATATTGATCGGAAATCAGACAAAGGTTATTGGTCCAGTTCCCCGAAGGCATTCAAAGAGGAAGCAAGAAAATAGCACTTGCGGGTGCAGCTAAGAGAAAACAGCACCTTTGTGAAGGTGACAAAACTCACAATAACAAATATAAAAATAGAGGCTGCAGCTCAACTCAAATGTCATAAAACATTTGTCATGCATGACAATTAGATTACACAGTACCAATTTTAATGAAGTTGGACAACATTGACTTCGTGCATTTATAAAATTAATTGCCTATATGTAAAGAGGATTGCACTGATTTTTATCTGTGTTTTCTTATTGAACAACCTTTCCTCCCCACTCTATAGAGGATGATCTCTCTGAAAAGCAAGTAATTAAAAGGATAATCCAGATAGCCACAACAGTAAGAAGGTGAAGTTCAGGTTAATTGTACTTGCACACATGATAATTAATTTATCAATTCTGCTTGTAGGTTGAAAAAAATCCCATGTGCTTCATTTTGCTTCCTTCTGTCTAAGATTTACAGAAACAGATAACTGAAGACTTGAAGTTTAGATGAAACTTGTTTTTTATAAATGTAATTTTTCATCATTTGTTATATAGTTAAGAGAGCTTAACCTTAATTCAGTGGCATTTTGCTACTAAGTATTATGAATTATTTTATATTAACATTTCTGTATACAATACATTGTGTATGTTTAACTCAGCATGTTGAATTCAATGTATTTTTGTTTTATTCACAGTACACAGTGACTGGATAAACTCTTGGCACACATTACCTGGATTAATTTATTAACTTATTATACTTGGCAGAGAAATCATGCAGAGTCTGGCTAGTTCTATAATCTGTGCACAAAACTAATAAAATAAATCTCATCATATTTATAATTCACTGCTCTAGTTCACTGCTTCCTAAATCAGAACAATAAAGACCACGTATGTTGAATGATTGGCTGGGTGGCAGCTTTCAGACTGTAATTTTAATGTACACTGACAGTCATAATTGTCATAAAATCTCTCTTCTGTCATTTTTTTCTTTTACTGGGGATAATGATTTAATCAGAGAAACACAGTATAGAAGTGCAAATCTCAAGGTATGGATGCTTCATATTTTTATATTATGATTTTATTGATGTACTGCATAGCACCCTTTCTTACTCAAAGTATCTCCAGATGTCATCATTCCAGAATTCCTAGCCAGCCTAAACAATGTTGAAAATTCTGAGTTGAAACATATATATTAAAGATGCTTAGACTGAAAGATTGTTGTATACAATCTTGATATGTAATGGCTAGATGTACTGGTGGATAGATAAGTGGCATTTTGGTCTGAAAAGTTTTGCAGAGAGAAGAAGGATAAGGAAAGTGGGAGGACAGAGTGGATTAAGGGAGGATAATGAGAGAAGAAAGAGCAACATTTTTTTCCTTTGAAACAAAAGTACATGGTTAGTGAAATTAACCCCAAGTTTACCACTTCGTAAATGATTTAATATGTAAATTTAGAGCATGAAACTATCGGTGGTTCCATGTATATCTATAGGTCTCTATGGAACTTTACTGGGAAGCTTGAGGATGTGTCTATCAGTCTACAAATTGTCAATTTAATATGATTCTTAGACTATAGATTAAAGAAGTTTAGTGAATTTTAATCCATTTTCTTACTTGCTGTTAATTATAACAGATACCTATGGAATGATCACAGATTGCTAGCACTTTATAATTATTTTCTTCTCAGAATTTATTGTATCAGTCATATTTCTCCAGCAATAAATCATATCCAGAAGTGGTACCTTGAGAAGTCTATAAAGAAGGTAAAAGAACATCATAGCATTCCAACATATGTAATCAGGCTACCATTTCCCAGAATGATTTTCCCCCAAAGTATCTTTGATCAATAGATAATTGAAATGGAGATATCTAAGCCATTTTGTAGAGACAGTATATTAAGCATTAAGGACATTTACTGTGTTTGAATAAAATGCCGACTACAGCATAATTGTCTGACCAAAGTGATTGCTGGCCCATGGACTAAAAACAATCTTTAGATTGATTGACAATCTTTACTGTCAACGCATTTGTTCAGCTAGATAGTTATAGATATTTTTAATTTATCGTATCTAAAATTTTTAGTTTAAGTTAATTTCTAAAGTCAACTTCAGCATTTTTAAGAGTACACATATGTTATAATACCTTTTTCCAATTTACAGATATACCCTGCAGATTACAATATCCATTATCTTCGGACAATTCCATCTTGGTGCTGCTATCTAAAGGAAAGCAAAGATAGAATGATATATGAATTCTGTGTATATTTTCTATTATACCTTCCAAAAAATGTCTCTAGCAATAACTGTCCTCATTTCAAGTCCTTTGAAAAAGGCAAAGTGCATAGTGATAGTCCAAGCTTAAGCACAAATAATGCAATTTTTGAAGATATTTATGTGTTTTTCAGGTTGTTTTTCTAAAAAACTCTTTTGCCTAGGTACAAGAAGTTGGTCTGGTTAACATAGAAATAAAGTAAAAAAAAAAAAGGAATATAATTTTCTGCTGTAACTGCAAGACCAGAACTATTCCTCACATTTCCAACTAACTCAAACTGGTGGCCCACGGGCCAGGTGCATCATGTTCAGGTCACACTCATCCCAGCTCAGTGAATGTGAAAAATGTCATGAAACATCACATGATGGAAATGTGACACTGCGAGTTTGACACCTGTGATTTAACTGCAGCACAACATACTGAGATCATCTTTTTCTACTGTGACCTCATAACATTGCCTTCATCTGATCTCCAGTTGAATCCTAAGGTTGACATGATATACTTAGCTATACCGGTGTTAAATGTAATGTCTTTCCTTGTCATGCCCCTGTCGGAGCCTGAATCAGTGGGGAAGATGAGCTGGAACAGGAGCCAAGAGAGATCAAGGGGGAGGCTCTGTTGGCTTTGGAGGAAAGATTCAGGATCAGAAAGGCTTGTAGACAGGGAGCAGCAGAGAGACAGAGGTGATGAGCAGGGACCACCCCCTCCTGATCCTAGAGCATGAAGAGAAGAGAGAAAGTGAGAACAATGCAGACTGAGCTGGCTACAAGGGAGGAGAGTGCCCTGTCCTGGCTTCAGAAGGCACACCTGGAAGTTGAGATGTAAGGAGATGCTAGTGGAAGGGCATTTCAACAAGCCTTGAATCTGTGGTTCCTCATATACACTTGCCAACATCTGGAGATTACTGTGCTCTGTCTTGTGGGGCTTACCCGGTATGCCTGTTTCACTTAATTTCTGGTTGTTGTTTTGCTAACCTTGCTAACTGGACTTTTTGCTTTGGTTACTGCCTTGCAAACCTTGCTTATTTGACTAATGGCCCTAGTTACTGTTTTACAAACCTTGCTTAATGGACTACTCACAGCCAGAGGCTGTTGAAGGTGCATGTGAGAGCTTTGCTCCAGGACTTGTAGTAAATGCAGGGATGTTTGGAGGCAAAGTTGGAGCAATAAAGGGGAGTTAGACCTGTTATCTGGCTGTGTTGCTTTCAGGTCACACCCTGGGTCATCATATGCCTCTTATTCCAGCACAGTTTTGCCATGGATATTATCTGATCTGCTTTATTAACCATACTGTTTGTGGTGTAATCAGGTGCTATCTAGAGATAAGATCAAACTTGTTCCCTCTGGCTCCTAGACACCATCTTTCAAAGACATTTTGCTTTGGACAGTTACAGAGTCTTTTTCTTCCCCTGTATTCTTCAGGTCTTTGAACCAAATTCTAGCCTGGAGACCTAGCTGAACAGCAGCTGATCAGTTATGACAGATGTATATCAAACCCATGCCTGAAAAGAGCCGATCAATTGATAGACTGCATTTGAATGTACCTATGCAGAACCAGAGTAAATTTGACAGACGTCAATACTTACCCTTTTTTCAGCCCATATTAAGGAGAGTCATAACTGGTTGTTTGTCTTAAGCTGATGCTTTTTTGGGGGGGAAATAAAGTGGAGGGAATCTGCCAGTCCAATACTTTAATATGCCTTGTATGGAGAACCAATTGCCTTCATCATCCATGGAGCAAACTAGGGATCAGTGCTAGAGACAAAAACTATTATTTTCTGATGCCTTAAGGACTAATAGATTGCACTGAATTGTAGAGAAAAGCCCTGAGACTCTTTCCCTTCCAGCCTTCCTCTTTTTCAGGCCATAAGGAAAAACAGATTGAATTACATCAATAACTAACTACATGACAGCTGAAATTGGAACACAGTTTGTGGAGATTATGCTTTGATCCTACTTATTGCCAATGACCTTAGCTTTAAGGAATCAAAATTCCTAAAATAATGAGGTACAAAGGTAAAAGTCAGTAGCAGAAATTAGAAGCTGCTTTCTCTAAAGAAAGTCACAAGTTCATTATCAGACATCTCCAGAAGAACTAACTGATAGACTGTTCAGATTAATGAGTAAGATGGAGAAATGCCCTATCTCAGTATGAGGTAGCTTCTGAAGTGCCTATGTTCTTACAAAATAGCAAATGTTGTGCAAAATAGTAAAAATGTAAACAGCATACAAATTTAGGAGCACCTTACTTTTATTTTTTAAAGAGAAATTGCATTTCATGTTACAGTTGAAGCAAGCTTTACATTGGCCTCTCAAAAAAAAAAAATCTATACAATTGAAGCACAAATATTTACTTTTCTGAGTAAGATTGTCTTTAGGATGAAAAGAATATTATATAAATAAATTCAATAAGAAATAAAATAACAACAAGAAGTAAAATAACAACTCAAACAGTTGCCAAAACACACACAAAAGGAATGGTAAGATAAAAAGGTATGGGAAATGTTGCCCAGATAGAAAGGATGGATTGTCCTTTGTAACAAAGACCCAATTCATTAATCCTAATTTATTCAAGCTGCAAAGAGAGATAACAAGCTTGTTATGCTTTTCTTTGGTTATTTTACTATGCAGATTGATTTACAAATCTCATCTCTTCTCACATCAGTCCCGCAGGGTGTGCCACTACTATTTAAAATGGGACACTTGACAGGAAGTTACTTGCCAAAAAAATCCCCCAAAACATCCATTAGTAAAACTGGGTTCAAGTCCAGCCTTCTGTAACTGTCCTGTGTACATCAATACAGTGAATAATGCTATACATTCCTTATGTCCTTCCCTGAGATGTTAGCCATATAGAAACTTCTGCTGTGAGGTCCAATTTAAACATATCCTGAAAAAAATAAAAAAGTCTTCTCAGAAGTCACCTTGGAACAATCTACAAAATGTGTTCAGTTTGCTAGCTTGAGTGCATATAAATCTGCTAAATGTGATTAGTATCATAGTCGTAGCTATGAAAAGGTACTTAAATGTACCAAAAGTATTATGTAGAAAATAATTATCAGTTTTTTTCACATTTCTATCTTTTATTTTCCTATTTCCTACCATGAACCTACATAAATTCTTCTCCTTTACTGAGATTGCTATCTCAGTTTGCTCTTATATCTTTATTTCAAAAGCTTGGTTTTAAATGCACTGTAATTTGCCCTAATTTTTGTAATGAAATACATTATGACCTGGTTTTTGTTGCTACTGTTTTGGGTAATTGGATTGACAAGAAATTGATTATAGAAAATTCAATTGAGATATTTGAATGAGCATTTATAGTCAATGGAAGATAAAAAAAAATGAACATTATTATTTCTCCTATATTAAAAACAATAATTTCGGAATAAACGCATATATACCATGTGTGTGTTGCGGTGGTGTATGTGTGTGTCTATAATCTATCTTTCAAAAAAAATCACCAGGGCAGATACTTTTTTCGTATAATTATACAAATAATTTTAAAGATATGCCATCATTGATTAGGTGTGAAAGTTAGGACCATATGTTAAGTTCCAATTAAACTAATTTATTATAAACATTCCCATGCACAAGAATCTACTCAACTAACAGCACTATCTTGGCATTAGATAAGAGTCAATGAAATTCAAGAGGGGATGGACTTAGTCCATATGTGGCCAGAAAAGCCATGGTGGTACAGTGGTCAGAATGCAGTACTGCAAGCTAATTCTGTAACTGCCATCTGCCAGCAGTTCAGCAATTCAATTTTCACCCACTCAAGACTGACTCAGCCTTCTATTTCTCTGATGTCAGTAAAATGAAGATCCAGATTATTGGAGGGAATATGCTAACTCTGTAAACTGTAGAGGAAGATGCGAACTACTGTACAGTGGTATATAAATCTATTTCTACAAAGAGTCTCTAGACTGATTCCTGTTTTGATTCCACTCCCATATTCTAGCATCCTTCTCTTACATCACTCCTGTCATAAGAAAGGGGTTGAAAGTCTTATCCTATTGAGAAATACATTCCTATAAGACAGATCTTTATTTTATATCAAGGATAGATGAAACTAAAACAAAGTAGACCGAGGTATTTCTCCCCCTAATGCCCCCTCAATTTAATCTCTTATGAGTCACTTTAAAATATTAGCCCAATGCCATATTAAATTAAACTAGGAGTATACATGGACTCTGAATGCATCCAGTTTAAAATAATGAGCATACAATTGTTATATTTAATATATTTATAATCAAATTTTAAAATAGAACAAAATGCATTATATATTAACAATTATCAAGTTTTCCATAATGTTGTCTAAAGTCATAGGTGATTCATTAAGCTTTAAGTAAACATGCATCTCTTCAATCTTCATTCAAGCCAAACTAACTTCATTTGTTCATAATTTTTTTCATAATCAAAAAATGTAGTTGTGATATCAGAACATAGTACTTTATATGTCAGAAAATTGAGATAATGAACATTGCGGACATCTGACCGATAAATTCCTAAAAATATCTGATACATGTAATAATCTACATAAAGGAACAGATTGGAAATAGTCTGTTTAGATCCTCAGGTAGCCAATCACTCCAGAAAATCTTCATTTTATAGAATATTTCTAAAGACATATCAGTTGTATTAAACATTGAAATCAAACTGTTACTGTACCTAATATTTATTTATTATTATCCCACCTTATTTATTTTTTTTACAAAAAATCAAAATGACGAACATATCCAACTCATCTTTTTTTTCCTGGTTTCTCCACAACAACCCTGTGTAATTCAATTTCAAT
>JAEANM010020998.1:0-11968 GCA_017656035.1 Myanophis thanlyinensis
TAAAACCCGGCTGGACGCCCCGGACAGGACGTAAAAAGAGGACATGTCCGTGCAAAAGAGGACGGTTGGTCACCCTAGTTTAATGACTGTTCAAACTTACAACAATGTAGTAAAAAGTGACTTAAGAAGTTGTAAGTTTTCCCACTTACAACCATTGCAGCATCCCCATGGTCATGTGATCAAAATTCAGATGCTTGGCAACTGGCATATATTTAAGACCATTATAGTAGCCCAAAGTCATGTGATCACCATTTGTAACCTTCACAGCTGGCTTCTGACAAGGCAATGGGGGAAACCAGATTCCCTTAACAACTACATGATTCACTTAGCAGTAATTTGCTTAACAACTGTGGCAAAAGTCATAAAAGGGGCACAACTCACTTATCATCTGCCTTCCTTAACAATGGAAATTTTGGGCTTAATTGTGGTCTATCTGTATGTATCTTTTTCTGATGCAAAATCTTCAGCAAACCTTTGTGTAGTTGTAATTACCTTCTTTGGCTATAGCTCCAAATTTTTATTTTTATTTTAATTCATTGTAATTTTTTGAAATAGTGCTCTAGTATTTTCTTCTATAGGAGCTCTTCTCATCAGATTCAGCTGCCCTGGGAGCCTATTTATTATTGTTTTGAGTTTATTAAAATATGAGGGTTTTTTTTAAGCCTAAGATATGTGTTTTATTGTGTTGAATTTTAGTTTCCCATAACATAGAGAAGTTATTTTCATACTGAAAACACTTGTTCTGTTATTCTGTCAGTTGAAGTCAAACCGTAAAGCTTTAAAATTATTATTTATATTTGTGTGCATCTTTTATTACGTCATCATTTCTATTATTTCCATGTTTCTACTATTTCCATTTCTCCAGTGAAAACTTCTCTATTCATTAGTATCCAGTCAAGGACTGGTGATTCTCTTTTGCCTTTCTACATTTTCTAAAGAGGAAACTGCCAGTAATTTCTTGGAAGGACAATATTTGGCAGAATCTGTTTCTCAGTAGATATAATGGCATAACTATTTGTAGTTATTGGCATAACTAATGTCTCCCAGCATCAGGTTGCTATTGTAAGGCATCATCTACATCTTCTGCTTAGTTGGGCTGGTGACAGTGCTTTTATTTGCTGCTTATAGATATTCTATATAACATAGCCAAGTAATTCGTTTGAATATTTTTAACAAACAGTTCAACTTCCCCATCTCTATTGCTATTTTTTCTCTTGAGTAAACTGTATCGTTCAGTTACTATATTCTAATCCTAGGATTTAGCAAACTAATTGGTTTCTGTATCTATTATGTCATATTTATCTTTTGTACTAAGAGCTGAAATCCATCATATTTCCCATTATTCTAAGCATTAGAGTATAGGCAATGAGGGTCATGAACTTTAAGATTTTTCATTGAAAAATTGAAAAGATTTAGTCTTTTTCTTTCATTTTCATTTAATTTCATAATACCATCTCTGTAAGCTTTACTGCTATATTGGGTAGCTTAATAGCAGTGGTGGAATTCAATTTTTTTTACTACCGGTTCTGTGGGCGTGGCTTAGTGGGTGTGGCTGGGGGGGTCATGTGACTGGCTGGGCAGTTTCTGTAAGCAGAGCAATAAAGATTAGGCCAGAAACAACACCAGAATGGCAGGTTTGCTAGAACCGGTAGTAAATTTTCTAAGCAGTTCAGAGAACCGGTTGTTAGAAGAAATCTCCTTTTTTTTTTTCCACTTTACAGGGTTAATCCTGTAAGGAAGGTAGGAAGAAAACATTCTGGTGTTGTTTCTAACCTAATCTTTATTGCCCTGCTTACAGAAAATGCCCACCCAGTTACATGACACCCCCAGCCACACCCACCAAGCCACGCCCACAGAACTGGTAGTAAAAAAAATGAATTCCACCACTGTACTGATTGTAATATTTAGCCATCATGAAATGGAACTGTTGATAAGGTGGTACTTGTTTAATTTGTTTATAAAGTTTTCTGCACCACTACCCAGGAATGACCATATTATAGTAATGAATTATGTGTTTTAACTGTGCACAATATAAACTCTGTATTTCATTTCATCTCTCCTGAATCTTACATCATTTGTTTTATTGGTTCACATGAGGTTTTAAATTATGAGAAACTGTTTCCTCTATCTTACTTTTGTATACAAAAACTTCTATACACCTTCTAAGCTAAAAAGCCATAAATATAATAGAAGAGTAAGTAATGCAAGTTTCAAAATATTAATTCCATATTTCTGACTGTGTAGACCCCAAGAATATTTGAGGGGTTATGTTCTAATAGTAGTTGTTATAGCCAAATTATCAAGCAACCTCATATACAATATACTGAAGTAATCAGATCTGGATGTGATCACTTCTTCATTATTTATAATTTTTGGTCTTGGTTTAGTAGTAAGTTCAGCAGAACATATACTTCTGATTTACTGCAATGCTGGGCTCCCAGTTTATTGGTTACTGTGGTAATTAGTAGTAGCACATACTGTACAATAGAACAAACAGTGATGCAGATCCTTTGTTCAGATCCCATACACAAAAATAGAATCCTCAGAGCAGGTCTAACAAAGTTGAAACCTTGTTTAATAATGTTATATTTAAAAAGCATGTTTGTCAGTAATGGTTTCATCATATCTTTTTTCAATGGGGGAGAAGTCTGGTGGAGCAGGACTTACCATTCCCACTTCTTATTGAGCCAGTCTTGTTAATATGGGATGAGTAGACATATAATTGTCCTTAATTTTCCAGAATCTTAATCACATCCCCAGGCTGCACAAAACGAAACATCTTCTATTTAACTGGTAGTCAATGATATATCTGCTGACTCTGCTGTAAAGACAGCATCAACTTAAGAACAGATACAACCACTTTATCCACAGAGTATCTTGCAAGTAGATCAAAGTGGGCCGCAAAACAATCTGTATATAGTGTATTATATACACTATATTGTAAGGTAGTTGATTATCAGTGTAGCCCTCTTTTCTTTGTCTGTCCTCACACGCTCAGCCCAAGAAATAAAAAAAAATTAAAAATTAATAAATTAAGGCCAGATAACACAAGATAATATTTCCATAACAGTTAATACATTTTCCTTCCCCTGATGCACCAGAAAAGTCTTAATGGAGAATTTATTTCATTCCATTTCTATTCTTTGGTGGCATCACCAGTGTGTAATTATTGACTTGCCACATACCAAAGTGATATCCAGTGGGGCAGATTCATTTGTTATCAGTGTTCCTGAAAGAACATGATCATCCTGATTCTGAGTAAATAGCAGGTTATTTTGATAGCTGTCTCTGATTTCTGTCAGATGCCATAGACTCAGAGCCAAGGACAAGAGCGTTTTCATTTTCATTAAAGAATTTCTCCTTTACAGTGAAACAAACTGTGTGGTGATTACTTGATGGATGAAAAGAAATAACATTTAGACTAGCATCACACACGCACAAAATATTAGCTTCCAGATAGCATGAAATTTTCTCTTGCCAGAACTCTGTGGGAATAACCTTTTTTTCATGGTATTCAAAATAGAGGCAATTGTGTGTTTAATTTAATGGACTTTTTTTTTTGTTCTTTGGTATTTGTAATATAAAACTTTTTTTTCAGGTTTTCAAATTATATAACCATCTAGTCTTTTATCTGAATGTATGCCTGTCTGTTGTAATTATATTTCATTGTGATATAGTGTTGCTTTTTATTTGTAAACCGTCCTGAGTAATTTTTTTAAGAATAATGGAGAAGTAAAAGAATAAATAGAATTAAGCAGAAAAAATTTCATAGCAATGATAGGATGTTAGAGAGAAACTGGGAGGAGTCAAAAGGGAAATTAATCTGGAATCCCTAAGTGGGCACAAGATGGCTAAGTCTGAACCCTCTCTGTACCCCCCCAAAAGCCATTAACTTTATTCAATCTGACCCAGGTGCAAACCTTCAGTCTGAGAAAATTCCTGTGTACAGACTTAAAACAATTAAACAACTAATTAAACACTTTAGTTGTTTGCCCCAACATAAGATGTGGCAAAGAAATACAAAACTGAAGTGAGTGTGTTAGACCAATTAAAACTGGTGGTCTCTGGGAACTTTCATCATCCCCAACTGAGACACCTCATTGGCTGCTGAAGATGAGAGTTGAAATTTTGTGAATTTGGGGGATACACCTCTATAACAGTATTTTAAATATAGTAAAGGAATGCTATGCCTCTATGGGAGTGTTTCTCAAATGTGGTTTCTTTAATACAGATTGCCTATAACTGGATGGGTGGGAAATGGCCCTGCTTTGATGGACTTGAAATATATTTTGTTACTACTCATATGAATAGCAGGAAACAGCTGAGCATGGCCATGCTTCCTCTCCTATATCACTCCTTCTTCATCTGTAGGAATAGACATAACAGATGAAATTGGATGTTGGGCCCCATGCAGGCTGTGGGCTACCCATTCCTTGATTGTAGGAAAAATACTGATTATCTGTCCAAAGTGTGGAAGGAGAAAAATGCTGAAGATTGAGGAGGAGGTAGCTTAACCGAGAATGAAAAATGCAGAGGGACGGCTAGGCTTCTGTCCAAAATGATCTGGATTCTTTTCAGCATTTCCTGTACTTTTCTTTCTCAGTTTACTTTCTCCTTTGTTGCATGGAAATGATAATTTTTTAAAAAAACCTCCCCCTCTCACAAGGTCAGCAATGGTCAGATTTTACTAATGTGCTCTCAGCCGCCACATCATAGCCAGGGCCTCCAGTGTGTCAGAGATAGCTGCAGTCCCCAGACCAATTGTGGGGTTTCTGGGGAAAAGCCTAACTTGGTTCAAGATGTCACTCTTTATGCACCTTCTGCTTTGTAACATATGCACATTGGATTGCATCCAAGCTCTGCTCTGTTGTGTTCAGCTTATTAACATGGAAACATTTGCTGTGGGATGTGTCATCATTCCTCTCTGCCCCCAATATGTAGCCCTATATTGCCTCTTTGTTCTACTGAGCATCTTGCAATTGAGATTCAAGGTCATTGAAAGACTCTGAATTTCAGGAGAATGAATTGGAATTAATAAGTCCAATAGGACACTTTTTTTCCTTTTCTTGCCAGGTGACACTCCTAGCCATGATTTATGTCTGACCACATTTTTGGAGTGCCATCCAAATGCCATTATTTTCAAGGCAAATCTTTGTGTCACCCAGGTCCAGCCATTGTTGCAAAGGGAATTGGGTTAATGATCATGGAAGTTTCCAATAACCTGGAATTTGTCCAACATCATCATATCTATCTGAGTACCTTGATGCATGTTTAAAACATCTGGATATTTGGTATTTTACAATGCGCTAGTGAAGAGAGTGATGGATATTGCAGATCCAGGATCTCTGTTCAACTGCAAAACTGTTCCAGTCTTCTACTTAATCTTAGTTAAGTAATGTAGATTATGGGGGAGAAGATTTGATAAGAATAAGGTGCTTATGCATACATGATCCTCATTGCATACCTTGTTTTTCTATTGTGAGAATTCTGATTTCAGAATGTAATTGTTACTTATAGTTTAATTGATTACAATCCATTTAAACAGATGTAAGGAATATAGTCCTGAGGAAGGAATATTTTATACAGTATGAACATACTTGTTTATGGATGGGGAGAAAGAAGGGAGAAAATGGAATGGTGTGGAAAGAGTTCAGCTATAAAGACAATTATTTTGGGGTACACACATGCCTATTCAGGACTCTTGTCAAAATGTTGTAGATATTTCTCAATTAATTGATTTTATTTCTCTCTTCTCCTACCCCTTTGTCATGCTCCCATTATGAAAAATTTTGTGTTCAGGAATAACTTTTTCCAAAGCAGAATATTCCATTTGGTTGATAGGATGTTTTAAATTTATGAGGAGTCAAGATTTCCAAACCGCTAGTGAACACATTACTTAATTACTGACATGCTTCAACTGAGCAATGACAGTTATCTGCAAGCTCCAGACTTGTGAACACCTAACACAATTCAATAAAAGCATCCAAGACCCGTAAATGTTTAGAACAATGTACATAAATTATGGGTTTGTTTTAAAATGTAATGTGAATTATTAGCAAATCGAAAGGTTGGTGGCATGACAGACTTCACTATATAGTTGTTCTGTGCTAAAGCAATATTTGGGGTTTTATTTCTGGGCTTTATTTGGAGAAAAAGTATTTTCTTTGGTTCTCTCCCCCACCAAACCTGACTATCTTTGATTATGTAAAGAACAAGTATTAAAACTACTTTGAAAAATTAAAATGTAAATAGAAATTGTACTTTGTAGCCCAGAAACTAGAATTTGCAAGATAACAATGCAAGGTATTTTATCTTTTATTTAAAGAGAATAAGACCTGTAATTTTGTCTTTGGGTGGGCATATATTTGTGTCTTCAAGTCAGTCTTGACACTTGGCAACTGCCAGAATAAATCCCTGCAGTTTCTTGGCTAGTATTTTTAGAAGTGGCTTTCCTGCCTTCTTCCTAGGGATGGGTGAGAGTCACTAAGGTCATCCAGTTGGCTTCATGCCTAAGGGAGAACTAGAACTCACAGTAACTTGATTTCTAGCAGGGTGCCTTAATCACTACACCAAACTGGCTCTTTTGCCCTCTGTGTAAATGGCACACACACACACACACACACACACAAATCTTACTTAGGAGTCAGTTAAGAGAAGGAAAGGATTTCGTAGCTTAGGTCATTACACTTCTTTTTTTATAACTCTTGTCCTTTTTAGACTGGTGACAGGTGATGGTTGAGAATTTTGTTTTTATTTCATTGTACTTTTATTTCCACCAGAGAAATTAAAACGTATTTGAAAGAAGGCAAGTGGTTCATTAGGGATATGCAATGTTTCAGATTTGGTCCCAGAAAGATGGTTCAAGGCAGAGATATGTTATCTAGCCATTTAAGCTTTGTTCTTTCAAATTGGTTTTTAAATTGCTGTGCTGCTGTTCTGAAAACCAGGGTAAAGCAGGGTAAGCAAAGCTTTCACACCTTGTTTCCTTGGATCTTTGCCTGAAGCTACTATTAAATTTCTCTGGTCTAGAGTCTCTAGACATGTTTAACTACAGCATCAACTATCTGTGACTCCCATCATCCACCATCAACCTGCATGACTATAATTTCCACCTAGCACAGCCCGTTTATGATTTACCAACATAACAAGCATTATTTGAACCAGTTGTTTGTTGCCAATGCTTCAGAATGTGTGGGAGGATGAGCAGAGCACCTACCCTCAACTCTTTGAAGAAACAATATCTCTTTTCTGCCATCATACTCTTGCTTTAAAAATTGAAAGTAGAATTCATTTCATTTCATTTGGTGCAGATTGATCAAGGTTTAGGGAAATAATCCAGTTTATATCTCTAAGAATTTAAACATTTCCCTCGGCAATTTCAAGAAACGATTGAAAAAAAATGTTGTTATCATTTGGATCATAAATTGAAGCAATTATTATTTCTCCATATTTTAGTCTGAAATCATAGTAGTATAGATGCCCTTTTTTCAACCTGAAGTTTCTCCAGATTCCACAACGAATATCTAACACATTACTTTTTTTAATCTACCTGAGACTGACAAAGTTTTTACTTTTTTTTGCTGTATATTTCTTTTTTACTTCAAAAAGATCATTTTTAAAAAGTGGATTATTTAGTCAATGTTAGTTGAAAATATTTTAATTTGACTCATGGTGCCGGTTAGCACATTAATGTATGAAGAAAAAATGCTGCTTGATATAGTTTTCCTGCTTGTTCTGATCTTTTTTTTTTATCAGTTCTGTAACAGCTAATGACTGAAGTGTTGTTAGAATTCTTTATTGAATTTTCAAAGACTTTACAGGTAGTTCTTGTTTAGCGACCACAATTGGGATTGACAACTCACTTGTTAAGTGAACATGTGCTAAATGAAACTGCTGAAGATCTGAGCTTAAGATCCGACTTCTGCTTTTCTTTGTTTTGTAGACTTGCAATGGTAAGGTAAATGTAAGGATTAGTCATAAAGTTACTTTTTCATCACTTCATAATTGTGAACTATTCATAAACAAGGCAGTCACTAAACGTACTTCCATCCATAAAGACCTCCAGAAAAAAATGGAGTAGTTTATATCTATATCTGACTTTTCTTTCTTATAGAATAAATATCAGAAATCCCAGATCTCTTTCCAATGTCCATCAGAATATCTGGTAAAATCTGAAGTTTTAAAGGAATATCATGCCCTTTCTTTTATCATTGTAATATTGCATCCTTTGTCTTAAAGAATGTGAATTTGGGAAGATCAATGTGAAAATTTAACTAAAGTAGGCAAAAGAGTCTTATAAAGCAAGTTCCTTCATATTATTTCTGAATTTCTAATCATTCCTCCTGATTTAGCCAAGAAAATCTTTGAGTAAATTTTCTCTTTCTCTTTCTAACTCTTCTCTTCCAAAATCTTCAGGTAATTCTAAGAGCTTTAAATTATTTTTATGCAGTTCTGTTTCTAGTGATGGCAATCTAACATCCATCTTCCTTGTCTCTGACCTTCATCATTAATATCAGTCTTACAGGAATCCAGTTTAATTCTAAATGATGTTGTTTGTGTAGGATCAATTTAATTACGTTAAATCTTTCATTTTGTTGTTGAAACTTACTCAATTGACCTACAAGCACATTTTTAATTTGTGATAAAATGACAGACGTGCCAGCTTCTATTAGAATCTTAATGGATTCTCACCCTTGCCTTCTTCTCTTACTCTTTAAGATCACATTTCCACATGCTTTTAAGTATCTTTTTGTAATAGAATTTAAAATGCTACACGGCCTATTGTTTATAGTATGAACATTCATCCACTTTTAACTTTTCATAAAGTAATATTCTTTGTTATAACTGCACATATTTAAACAATTGTGTTGTCTAAGAAGTCACAATCTGAAAAAGTGCAACAGAGGTGCAAACTGTACACACGAACACAATTTGTACACATAATTTCTCACAGATATTTTTTCTGGAGGGGAAAAATTATTTCTACCATATTGACAATCTGACAGTTAAGTCTGTCTTCTGATGTTTGCCATGCACCACATTTGCCAAACCTATATATCATTTTCTAAAATGGAGAATATTTTGGAATTTCTATGGAAAAGTTGCCCTACTTCAGTATTTTATTCTGACAAGCACAGAGTTTTCCAAATGCAGAACGCAGATGATTTTACTGGAGAAAATTTAAACCCCCTTGTTGCAGGTTGATGCATAGGAGAAAAGGAGGTGATAATTGGCAGAGGAAAGCGCCCTGGTATGCCTGAAATGCATTGGTAATCAGCTTGACAAATAATTTTCTGCACCTGGTAGTTTTTGCCTTTTGCATCTTCCCACCTGCAGAATATGAACAAAGGTAGATCAATGTAATTCTGTTACAATTGGTCTTTTTGTTGTATTTATGGCATTTATTTTTCTTTCTGCTTTTTGTCCGGCGTTCTCTTCCAGTACAAGGTAGAATCTTATGAATGTCCACAGATGCATTAATGTTCTTGGTGTAATTGTTCCTGTTCCAAATGGGTTTTAAGAGAAGGACCTTTTAGAGATAGAAGCAGAACAAGATGTATTGTACCGTTAGTCTCAGGATGCTAAATCCATATCCCAAATATCTTTGTCCATGCACAGGCAGCATTCTTCTGAGAATACAGCTTTAGTTTTTAGAAAGTTTTGGGCTCTCATGTCTGCAAAGATAAATTTGAAAGGCGAGTAGGCAATACCTGGTGGGAACTTGGAAGCCCCAGGTAAGGCTTAGTGAGATTTTCAGCAGGGAAAGACAGGATTTCCATTGACCTGCAGTAGCCTTTTGTGATCCTTATGGCTTTCTGATGAATCACATAAGCAAAATATAAACGAATAAGCATGTGTACAATTGCATGTTATAGAAAGTCTATATTTAGCAATCTTGACTGCCCCTGTTTTCTGTTTAATTGCTACCACTGGTTTGCCTGTGGAAGATACCTTATTAAGCTTTTCAGGACTGCCTTCTCTAACTAGAATCAACCTGCCTGACTCATTTTGTCCCAGGATAAATTGCTGAAAGTTGCCCATTTCCATAAGGTACATACTGTGGAGACATGTAAATGCTGCTTTTCTGAGATGGCTTCTTTTGAACTGAGGTTGGCCCATAAAGCTCTGACTTCTTGGAAACAATTGAAAATGGAGCCATTGTGGAAGGTCTTTGGTGAAGCATGATGCCAACAATGTGTGAATGTCCTGTGATTTGTGAGATAAGTCTTTAAAATTACTTTTACTTTTTTGGTGCAAATCTTTTGTTTCTTATGACATACTGCTGTATTGTGAAGAACTTTAGATTAAATTAGCTAATTAATCCAATAAATCCATTAATGAAATTTTGCTGGCATGAGTTGGTAGGGTATTCATTTTCCAGAAGCTTAGTTTTCTTCCTTAGTTATCAAAATGTTACATTTCTGAGCAGCTACAGATAGTCCTCAATTTACAACCATTTGTTTAATGACTGTTCAAAGGCACTGAACAAAGTGACATATGGCCAGTCCTCCACGCTTATGATAGTCATAATGTATCCTGTGGACTCATGATCAATTTGGGTGCTTGTCAACCGGCATGCATTTATGAAGTTTGCAGCATCCCAGGGTCACATGATGGCCACATGCAACTTTGCCAGCCAACGTCTCACAAGCAAAATCAATGGGGAAGCTGGATTTGCTTAGCAACCACATGATTCACTCAACAGTTGTGGTGATTTGCTTAACAATTGTGGCAAAAAGGTCCTAATATTAATGCAAATGACAGAAGCTCCAGCCCCAATTATCATAAATTGGGGACTACCTGTAGTTGGTGCAGGTTCTCTTTAATGGATAGATTATGGAACTTTCATATACATATATTGTATGTTAAATGAATTCATGCATCATGTAATATATAGTCTCCTCGTATTACACTTGGCAGTTCTCAGGACACACAGGAGGACTTTTCCAGACAATTTTGGCAATTGTGCCAGCCTATAATATAAAAGGCAATCCATCAGGAATCCAGGGTTGAAGTTGTTTAGGATTTATATATCAAAGGAGAAAAACTGTGAACCTCATTTAGTCAATCTGCAGCTGCTTTAGCAAAATTGTAGCACGAACACTGTGAGGAACTCTATTCAGTCCACCTGACTACCCCATATTACATCATCTTCAGCTTCTGGTCCAGATGCAAGAATAACTTTACATAGAACACACTGTATATAGTTTAAAATATCCCCACCATCCTTAAACAGTAAACTTATACTGATTTTAACTTTTCTCTTATATGCTACTTTTCTGGTAGTATATAGTATTTTAAGCATGGGGGAGGGATTATATGCTGTGCCACTTTTATAAGGAGGACCAGTTGTTTGTAAGCAATTGTTTAACAGTAATGTATAAACAGACAATATTGTTTCTATTTAGAGGTACAAAATTCCTTGCTTATTTGCAGAAGGATAATTGACTTTTTACTGAAGCTACTGGTAATCCCTTCCCTTCCCTTTTTTCTTCTCTTTCCACTGGTGGTCTTATTTTCCTTTTTTAAACTTTTTAAAAAATTATTTTCAATTGTTAACACCTCCTTCCTCTTTCCCCATCTCACTCTCCTACCAAATTCTGTTTCTACTCAGCTTCCCAATAAGCTAAATTGTGTTCTGTTTTATCCTCTACTTGCATTCAACAATCTACCACTTTTACCAACCCAAGTTGGCAACAGGTGGTACTAACTACAGAGGTTACAGGTGGTACTAACTACAGAGGTTCCCGGACCTCCAAAGGCAGGAGTTAGTCTGAAACTATTCCCAAACTGTATACCTGTTTTTTTCTGAGAGAGGGCAGTTCTGTTAAGAACAGGCAATCAAGCTGTCATATCTGGGAAACATTCTTCCCTGCAGAAAAATGTGATTCTAAAGCAGGGGTGGGCAAACTTTTTGACTCGCGGGCCACAATGGTTTCTAAAATTTGACAGAGGGGCCGGGCCAGAA
>JAEANM010020999.1:0-11968 GCA_017656035.1 Myanophis thanlyinensis
GAGAGAGATAGAGAGAGAGAGAGAGAGGGCAAGAGGGGGAGGGGAGGTTTGAAAACCGAAAACGGAAAAAAAATTGTAAATTTTTTTTTTTAAAGTTTGTTGGAAAAAAAAAATATTGTCTTATTCTATAAAAAAAAAGTGAAAAAAAAAAAAACCAGAAAAAAAAACCACACCCCACATTTCGAAACCCTAGTTTAGACAATTTGTAAAAAAAAAACAACCCCCATTTGTTCACGGAAAAAAAAAACCAAGAGCAGCACTTAAAAAAAATAAAAGCCATCTTATCATCGGATAGGAGAACAGACATGGTAGAACTGGCAGCTTGTCCTGGGGGTGGGCAGGGGGGGGCAGAAACAGGAGGGGCAGGGCTCCCTGGCGGGGGGAACGATGCAGGGAAGATGGGGGGGCGCGATGCAAGGGCTGGTGGGGGGGGGAAGGTGGATGCTTCAGCATCCCCCCCCCCTCCGTTTTAAACCCAGGGGAGAGTGGAGGTCGTGGGTCGACATGTAAATTCAATTTTTCCAAGGTGGGCATCGGGAAACCACCAGCGTTTGGTACCCCCCCCTGGCGAAAACTAGCCCCCTTCCCCTCCTCGCTTCTTTCAATATTCATCCCACATTTTCAGACAGTGAATTAATGGCTGGGTGGCCTGTTAGATGTTGGGGTGCCACAGGCTGGAGGCTACAACTTACCTCGCCCTTGGAAAATTTCAAGACGTACCACCAAACCAGCCATTTGTCTCCTCCCCCCATTTGAAGCCCGCAGCTCTTTTTCTCTCTCAAGATTTAAGCCTCCTTTTTTGATCATCTCTGTACAGAATCTACATCATCTTCCTCCTCCTCCTCCTCTCTTCTTCGATTTTATTTTAGTTTTTTTTTCCGTTTTGCCTCGATAACGGAACGAAAGGAACTTCAAAACCTCTCGGGTTTGTTTTTTTTGCCGGATCTCCTGGTTGTCAGCACCTGAAAACATGTATATAGAGGGGAAAAAAAATCTGTGCTAGCAAGGTTGAAGTCAACTTCCGGGTAGCTTTAAAATCTGGAGCATTGAAAGGTCTTTGTTTTGTTTTGTTTCTCCATTTTCATTTTTTTTTTTAAAATATTGTCAAGTGCAGGGGTTGGGGGTGGGTGGGAAGTCCCATCATCCTGTGGTTGTTGTGGTTTTTGATAAAACGGATCGGCCTCTGTACATAATGTGGGGAAAAGAGGGGGGAGACGGTCTGCGTTGAAGGGGGTTGGATAGACATGTCTGTTTCTGGCTTGGAAAATGAATTTTGGTGTTTGTTTGAAAGCATAGTTCCTTCCACTCGTCTCCTCTTCCCATCCTCCTCCATCTTCTCTTTTCCCTTTCTCTTTGTCGTCTCTTCTTCCTCCTCTCCTATTCTCTTCCTCCCTCCACCTCTTTCATTAATGAATTGACCGTCTCGCAGAGCAAAAGGGTTTGGGAGCCTCTCTGTCACTGGATGCCCTCTGGGTGCCCCCTTCCCATTGTGTAAATACCCCTTTTTCTGCTTCTTGGCACGCTGCTTGTCTCCAGCTTGGCTAATTATGTCTGATTCCCACCCACAGGAATTAAAAGATTAGTTCCTTGTGATTCACTGTTTGAAATTCAAACTTTTTAAATTCGAGGGGGGCGTGGGGTGGTGGTTGTCGGGTTTGGGAGGCTTTCTTTTTCCTTTTATTATTTTTTTTTAAATGTTGGCTGTTTATTAATTATTTTTTTGAAAAGAATGGATTCTCCCGAAATCTTCTCTCCCCAGTCTTTTTTGCAAGCAGCGTTTTATTTCCACCCCCCCTCATTTAAAAATATTAATAATAATAATAATGACGATGATGCTTATTTCTGCATTTCAGCCAGATTCAGAATCCTGCCAACTTCGGGGAGGTGCCTGGGAAATTAGGGGAGGGAAATTATTATTTTTTTGTTTTTTAAAGGAAGGTGATACGGACGAAGGGAAGGAAAAGGCAGAATTCTATCTCCGTGCATGCGTGTGGTTGTGTGAACAACTGTTTTTATATCTAAAGTTAACTGGTATTTTCAATACTTAAGGCCACCGCGGGAGGGGGTGGGAATTATTCTTCTGGGGGAGAACGCCGCACGTACGCTGAGCGTGAGACAGGGAAGAATATCTGTGCTTGTGAGTAACTTAAGTAGCTGACCGCTTGCGTGAGTTTGAAATCGGGGAGAAGCTCTGAAAAGTTGGCCCTGGGCATTCCTTGCCCATGTGCAGAGTGCCAGGGGCTGAGATCACAGTAAGGCGTTCCTTGGTTACACTTGTTGGATCGCTGAATAAGGGTCTCAAACAGCTTCTGTACTTTATAGGAAATAGAAAGGTCTTTTTTAGATGGGATCTTAAAAGATGGGATTTCTGGCTTTCTGGACTGGGGAATGAATGACATTGCTGCACCCTTAGACCAACAGACCGAGAGAGAGAAAAGAAAAGAGTTCTTAGCAACTTTCAGTAGATGTCTTTTCCTTTTCTGCGCATTTTTGTAAAAAAATAATAATAAAAAAAAAACAGAAAAAAAAATCAAACGGTTCAAAAACAAAAACAAAAACCCTTTAAAAAAATTCAGCTTGTTTAAAAAAAATATATAAATAAACCTGTTAGTGTTTTTTCATGATTGTATGTCTTAGTTGCTGTAGACACAAAGCTCAAGCGAAACCGAAGGCAGTAAAAAAAGAAAAGAAAAAAGGAATTATAAAAAATAAAAATGTTTTTATGAATGGTGAAACGTTTTGAAGCGGCCAGTAAATAAAATAAAATAAAAAAATAAAATAAAAATATGGGAGAGGGTTGCCATTGAACATGTAACTTTTGTGTGGTTGTTTACATCTGTAACTTTTCCTTTCTTAACAATTCTGGCATCTGTAGGTTGGAAAAAAAAAAACTTCCATTTTTAGAATAAATTAGCCATTCGCTTGACTCTAGCTTTTTCTGTTTGCACCGCTAACTTTCTTCAGTATCGTCGTTTGAAGCATTGGGCCCGCCTCCTCTTCCTCCTCCTCTTCCTCCCCCAACGAAACAAATCTCCAAAGACCAAACTATTCTGGAAAGTTAATTTTCATTTTAGCAGAAATCTTCCTCTTCAATAAATTTGAATGTGGGTACTCTCAGACGTCTCCTGTTTCGTTGATAACCAGAAGGAAAACCGCCTTTGAGGGCGGGATTTGCATCCGGTGCTTCTTCGTAACCCATCTTCTCACCGGGGTGGTGGTGTGAATACAGACAGTCCTCGTTTAGTGACCACCACTGATCTTTTAAGTGCGGTTGAATTTGGTTGTTTCCTTGCTGATGCTTTAACCACCCGAGTAACTAACTTGATTTCATAGAAGGTATAAACTGCCAGCTGACTCCTATCTCCCCCACTCCCTGATGGTGTTGCCGAGCTTGGTAACAAAACATCTGCAAGAAAACTACCAAGCTCGGACGGCAGCGAGGACTCGACATTTGAACCCTGAGCTACATTTCTTTTTGCTCTTGATGATGGCTTTCGCTAACGCAGCATTTATTGAAAGGCCTCTGCCTTACGTATAATTTTGGAAGGGATTGAAGAAAATATATGCGTTTAATATCCTATTTGTGTGACTCTTCTAATCCACTATGCCATGTCCTGGTTTTTTTAATGTCTATTTGGAGTCCCTCTGTGAGTGAGACTGGCTGTTTAAAAATACCAATTTTTCCATTTTTTATCCTATGTAAAGAAAAGCTTAGAATGTAACCCTTGGGAGCTGGGACAACTAAAATATCTTAAAAGCTAGGGCCACCGTGTTCGTTCATCCATCCCAATGACTTTAAAACGGGCGGACTTCCAATTCCCATAATTTCCCATCCTGCTTCCTGGGGGAATTCTGGGAATTGAAACTCACCCATCTTAAAAGTAGAATTGCTCTAGGGAACATTTGCAACAGTTAAGTTACCGGTATTTTCTTAACCTGATCCATGGAATAAAAAGCTTGGTTACTTCTCACAAGCAAAAAGGCAGTTTACAAACCACGATGGCTGGTCTGCATCACAACAACAGCGAAACAAACCATGGTATTGTCTGCAGTGAGCAATTAACTGCTGCTTGCGGAAAAACACTACTGCTCTTCATGTAAATACAGGGTTTTTGGGTCAGTCCTTTTGACAACTTTTGATCATAATAATAACCCCTTTGTTTTTTCAAATCATTTTTCCAGCCTCCAGGGTCTCCTTCGTAGCTTATCTAAATTTGCCCACTTTAGCTACTAATTCCTGCTGGGTTTAAAATTCAGTGATTGTAGGGAAGAAACACAATGGAGTGGGGTGTATTTTATTTTATTTTTTGTAATAAAAGTGTTCTTTGTTTCCTAAAGCGATCTGCTTTTCTTACGGGAAGCAATTTTGGAGCAGTAGGCAAATTTTAGAAGCCCAGTTTCTCAGTGCCGTGATGACTAGGAAGAGTCACTAAATGAAATTGCAAGTCGAGGATTGCGTGGGATAGTGATCGGCACCAAAACATCTGGAGCACTCTTTACACAATATTGGCATTGACAAAATCCCCATCAATCAATGGCAAAAGGCAGCTTGACTTGGCACAGCTGACATCTTGCAACAATACTATTTAATATTATGGAATAAAAGCATCCGCCTAGCCAAGATCCCTTGGGAAGAACTCCACAATTGGAGAAAATACGCCAAATCCGCTCTAAATTCTTGGCTGATTTGTGTCACCCATCAACCATAAATGTATTCTGTTCTCTCCAGCTGGAGAAAGGCGAACGCGGAAGGCGTCGCGCTCGCCGCGTCGGACTGTCCGCTCTCGCGCGCCGTAAATCTTGGGAAACGAGGAAGAGGGAAAAGTCGCCGCTCGCTCGCTCGCTCGCGCCGCCATGTTGACTGCTGGCGCCGAAGCCGGCCCGGGCGGCGCCATGTTAGGGCTCGCCGCTTTGCCTGCAGCACATGGCGGGAGAGGGCGGCTCGGCGACGGCGGCGGCGGGTTTGCTGAATGGCGGGGCCGGCGAAGGGCCGGGCGGGAAGCGGGCCCGGTTGGGGTCGGCTCCCCACGCCCCCCCTGCCGGGAACCGGGTGACGGTGGTGCTGGGGGCGCAGTGGGGGGACGAGGGCAAAGGGAAGGTGGTCGACCTGCTCAGCCTCGACGCCGACCTGGTCTGCAGGTGCCAGGTGAGCCCCCGGCTCGGCTCTGGGGTGGGGTGGACTACAAGCCCCATCTCCCGCGGCTGGGGGGGGACTACAAACCCCACCCTCCGCGGATTGGCTGATTTAAAGCGTGCCCTCTGAAGTGGGGGGGGGGGACGACTTCGAAGTCCCAAATCCCACCCTCCATAGATGGGAACTACAAAACCCATCCCATGCAGATTGGAGGGAACTACAAAACCCACCCCCTGAAGATTGGGGGAACTACAAAACCCACCCTCCCCAGCCAGATTGGCAGATTTTAAGCCCTATCTTCTACAGTTGGGGACTTCAACTCCCATCCTCATCAGCTGGGGGAACTACAAATCTCACCCTCCATAGATTGAGGGAACTACAAATCCCATTCTCCATAGATTGGGGGAAACCACAAATCTCACACTCCATAGATTGGGTGAACCACAAATCCCACCCTCCCCAGATTGGGGGACTGAATCCCTATCCTCTGCAGCTGGGGACTTCCAACTCCCATCCTCAGAAACTGGGGGAACTACAAATCCCACCCTCTGTAGATGGGGGGGGCGGGACTACAAATTCCATCCTCTGCAGATTGGTTGGGACTATGAATCCCAACCTCAGCAAATTGGAGGATTTACGTCCTATCCTTTGAAGCTCGGGACTTCAAATCCCATGCCCCCCTACTAGATTGGAAGAAACTACAGCCCCCACCCTGTAGAGAGTGGAGGAACTACAAGCCCTATCCTCTGCAGCTGGGAGACTCCAAATCCCATCCTCTTGCAACCTGTGGAGAAAGCTCCAAAGCGTGTAATTTACTAGGGGGACAGATGGCTTTCCCCATCTTTTGGAGGAGAATACAAAACTGTGCAGTTTCATGGAGGACTGCCAATCCCATCATCCACAGCCGATATGGGGCTACTGCTGAGGAATTCTGGCAGTTGAAGTCCACAAAAATTGCCCAGTCTGGGACTCTTGCCAATAAAAAGTCCTTTTTTCAAAGTTTTGTCCTTGAATTTCCTGTTTGTTGATGTACCGATGAGTGCAACCTGGCAGGTGTGGGTCCGTGTTGTGTAAACACAGCCGTGTGTGCACGCTCTTTTGTTCTCTTTTCCTTTATCGACGCCTATTTATACCTCTGGTTTTTTTCCTCTCCCTGCAGGGTGGCAACAATGCAGGACACACCGTTGTGGTGGACACGGTGGAATATAATTTCCATTTGCTGCCCAGCGGAGTTATCAATCACAGCGCCACTTCATTCATTGGTGAGGTTTCATCCGTGTGTCCGTGCAGGTAGTCCTTGAGTTATGACCGCAACTTAGCCCAAAATTGACCTTGCTAAGTGAAACATTGGTGAAGTGAATGAAGTGAAACATTGGTGGAGTGTGGCCACCCTTTTTGTGTCACGATTGTTAAGTGAACCATTGGCGTTCTGTGAATCACACAGTTCTGTGAATCACACAGTTTGTTAAGTGAGTCTGGCTTCCCCGTTGACTTTGCTTCTAGAAGGTTGTAAAAATGGGGGGAATTGTGTGACCCCCCCGGGACCCTGCAACCGTCATAAATAACAAGTCCGTTGCCAAGAGTGTGAATTTGGATTATGTGACCGTGGGAAAATGCTGCAACGGTCGTAACTCTGGGACACGGTCCTACATCACTGTTTCTCAGTGCTTTTGTAACTCTGAATGGTTACTAAACCAATGATTATAAATTAAGGCATATCTATTAGAATACAAAAACCCGGAGAAAATACTTCAATGTGATTTATATGTTTGTTTTTATTTCCAGGGAACGGGGTCGTAATTCATCTTCCGGGACTCTTTGAAGAAGCTGAGAAGAATTTAAAGAAGGGACCAGGTGAGTCCTTCTCCTGCGGAAAGAGCCCACAGGAAGTAAAAGAAATTTTAAAAAAAATACATTGAACCAATTGCCTTAATTTTCCTCCCAAAACAAACTTGGCTATTTGCCAGCATCATCTCGAGACTCCCATCATCATCAACATCGTTTTGGAAGTCCACCATGAAAGTCCATACGAGTCTTGACATCTGTAGACTCCGTTGTTAAGCTTTTTGTTCCTCCAAATTGTAGTTCTGGGGACCCCTGTGTTCCCCAAATCCAGAACAATTAATTTCTCTTTTAAAAAAAAAAAAATGGCTGGCATGATCCTGAAAGTTGCTAATTTTCCTAAGCATTGAGGGAAATAGAGCTTTGATGTCTATCTGAGATGTTCTTGCTGCCTCCGAGAACCCCCCCCCCAGCTGTCCTTGGGAAGCCCCCAGCCTCAATTTCCTGAATTTCATAGCTGCCCCAGCTATTTGGGTTCCTAAAAGGAACCGTGATTCAAATTCAAATGTTTATTGGCAATGCACGACGTGCCTGCGGTGAAATTGAATTTTTGTAACGGATGTTTCGCCTGAACCTTGGTGGGAATCCGTCACAATTGGGAAAAAGTCGCTCTTGTCATTTTGGCTCCCCGGGGGGGGAGTGGGGGGAACGCGACGGAGTGAAAATGGAAATGGCTGATGGCGGGAGAAAGAATAAATTGCATTTTCTGGGGCTGTAAGATTAATAAATGTTTTGCTTTCCCCAGGGTTGGAAGGCTGGGATACCCGGACTGTGATTTCCGATCGCGCTCACTTGGGTAAGTCCTTAGACTGAATGGGGAAAATTTTGAGGGCCGTGGTTTTGGGAAAAATGGGAGAGAAAGTGAAGAGGGAACCAAAATTTTCCATCTCGCTTCTATTTATTTATAATATTTACTTATTTATATCCTGCCTTGATTATGTACCTTCCTCCTCCTCTTTTCCCCACCACAACAACCTTGTGAGGTGGGCTGGGCTGAGAAAGAGGAATGGCCCAAACTCACCCAGCTGGCTTTTATAACTAAGTCAGAACTAGAACTCACAGTGTCTTGGTAATTGATCCAAAGCCACCCGGCTGGCCTTTACCAAATACAGAACTAGAACTCACAATCTCCGGGCGATTAGGCCAAAGTTATCCAGTGCCTTTCATGACTGGAACTCACTGTCTCCTGGTGATTGGCCCAAAGTCACCCAGTCAGCTTTCGGGGCTAAAGTGAGACTAGAACTCACCGTCTCCTGGTGATCAGCCCAAAAGTCACCCAGCTGGTTTTTCTACCCACTGCAGAACTAGAACTCACAATCTCCTGGCGATTAGCCAAAAGATATCCAGTCCCTTTCATGAACTAGAACTCCCTGTCTCCTGGCAATCGGCCCAAAAGTCACCCAGCTGGTTTCTCTACCCACCGCAGAACTAGAACTCACAATCTCCTGGCGATTAGCCCAAAGTTACCCAGCCAGCTTTCATGAACTAGAACTCACTATCTCCTGGCGACTGGCCCAAAAGTCACCTAGCCAGCTTTCCTGCCCTAAAGCAGGACTAGAACTCTTTGAAGCCTGGCGCCTTAAACCACAGGGCAAAACTTGAGCACTCTTTATATTTCTTTATAGTGTTTAATTTCCACCAAGCTGTGGACGGCATCCAGGAGCAGCAGAGGCAACAGCAAGGGGGCAAGAAGTAAGTGGTACATTTGGAAGCATTGTCGTAAACCGAGGACTCTTCTGTAGTTGGAATGAGGGTGGAAAGTGCCATGTTCGAAGCCCGGTTGGTTTCTTCCAACAGCCTGGGCACCACCAAGAAGGGCATCGGTCCCGCCTATGCGTCGAAAGCATCACGTACCGGCCTGCGCATTTGCGACCTGTTGGCAGATTTCAACGAGTTCTCCAAAAAGTCAGTAACTGGGAGAGGTGGCAACTCTTAACCACCGGGATGGGTGTGTGTGTGTGTGTGTGTGTGTGGTAGAAGCGAGCGTTAAATTCAGGGATGCTGCTAGTCCTCATTGAGGGCCCGGGGGGGGGGGCAACAGTCAGACCCCAGTGTCGTCTGTCTCCGCATACGTAGAGAGTCTGAAAGCTTTTTTAAAGTCCGTTTTAACTTTTGCTCATTTTAATCTGCGTTTAATGTTTATAATTGTCCGAGGTTTGTATATTGAATCTCTTGTTTATTTTTTGAAGTTTTGCCTTTTTCTTCTTGCAAACATAATCAATGCGTGGACAGTGTGGCACCTGAGTGTCATACATTTTGGTACAAATAATATTAATCACATTTCTTAACCATTAACAGTCTTACACAGTTATCATATTGCACATATTTATGTAATTATACTCTTCCCATTATTTAGTTATTCAAAATTTCAGTATGCCGTTTTTATGCCAATCCCCATATCCTGAGTGTTTGATTCGAATAGAATATCAATCACATTTACTTCATTTAGCAAACTTATTCTAATAATAATGACACCTATTTATCTGACATTATAATCCGAGATTTGCATATTGAATCTTAACCTGGAAGCCGCTCGGAGTCAGCGTTGAACCGCGTGACGGGCGGCAAAGAACATTCAATCACGATATAATAATAATAATAATAATAATATGGAAAGTTAACGAATTGGCTTGTTTCAGATTCAGGGTTTTGGCCCAGCAGTACAAAGCCAGCTACCCAACGCTTAATATCGACACAGAAGCCGAACTGGAACAACTGAAGGTAATTTTCTTGCATCTATGTGCGGGGGTGTTTCTTAACCGCTGAAAATGTGTGTTAAAAGCTGGTTTAACGCAAGCCACGTTTTATACAAAACTTCCCCTCTTGTTTCTCTGGCCTTGATCTTAACCTCTTTGTGTGTAGTTTGAGTCCTCCAGAATGACTAGAAACTTTCCCTTTCAAACTAAATTGAAAACAAGTGGAGATTGGAGCCTCCTAATCGAATTCTTCCCCATTTGGGTATTGTTTTATTTTTTAAAAAATAAAGCAAGCGCTCAGCTCCTTCCTTCCTTGGCATTAAGGCAAAATTGCCCTCCGGTTGATGCCAACTGTTAATCTTTCTTTGATTGGCAGAGCTACGCCGAGAAGATCCGCCCCCTGGTGAAGGACGGCGTTTATTTCATGTACCAAGCTCTGCACGGACCTCCCAAAAAGATTCTCGTGGAGGGAGCCAACGCGGCACTCCTGGACATCGATTTTGGTAAATGCCCCTTTTGCAAAAATGAAAATTTAACTCTCTTCGGGGTGTTTTTCTGAATCAGAAACAGCCTGCGAGCCAGCTTAAGAGTTAGTATCTAGCTTTGTTTGGTGTGCGGTGTACAGTTTATTAAATCAGCCACTAGCGTGCACACACTCTCGGCTAAAGCCAACCCCTGCACAGTTTACACACCACTGGGGGCCAAGTGTGTGCATGTTGTACAGCATCAAAAAAAAACAACCCCATGCAGAATCTGGCCCCGGGCCCTTCAGGGAAGACGAGTTGGGGGTGGGCAGCATATACATTTATTAAATAATAAAATTCATTAAAATACAATCCCTAAAAAGAATGGGTCTTACTATGCGTTGACTCCTCCCGCTAGCTAGATCCAGACATGAAGATGCTGGAATTTCCAGCTCAGGGAGAATCTATCCGCCCTTTAAACATGCTGTGTTAAAAACAAGATTCTAGTCCTCATGACTCTCAATTGCAGTAGGAACCTGGGAAGCAGCTGGACAAGTCGTCACGGTGTCACTTCGTATTGTTGGAGGGGGTGGTGGAAATTCTAGCTATTCCGACCTGAAATTTGCAAAGATGGCTGACCCCCCCAATCTCCTTTTGTAGCCCCTCCCCCAAATGTTCTCTCGTCTCTCCCGAAGGTACATACCCCTTCGTGACCTCCTCGAATTGTACCGTGGGAGGGGTGTGCACCGGTCTTGGCATACCCCCACATTACATCGGTAAGGTGTACGGCGTGGTGAAGGCGTACACCACCCGTGTTGGAGTCGGGACATTCCCCACCGAGCAGAACAACGTAAGTTCCTGAATATCGGGGTTAGGGGTCTTCCCCCCCACCCCTAGATCTTGAAATTCAACCTGGGTGGTGGGAGAGCAGCCTTCTCTGGGTCCTGAACAATTTTATTTTATCTCAACCTCGCATCCATCCCGCCGTGTCCTTTTCCGGCGCTCGTTTCCTTTGCCGTACGGTAAACTCCTACCGGATTGTCTTGACGAATGACGAAGGAATAAATTGGAATTACGAAATAACACAAAAGATGCTCATTTTTAGCCAGAGTGGATAAAAATCGATGGATTTTTTTTTTTTAAAAAAATAATAATTTAAAAATTGGATTTATTTTATTTAGATTGGATTTTTTTTAAAATTTAAATCATTTTTTTTTAATTTGTATCGAATTTATTTTAATAAAAAGCTTTCGGAGTAAAGATCTATCTAAAGGTAGTTTTTCCATTTAAGATCTGTGAATAATTTAGTTTATTCAGCTTGAAATGGAGCTTAGTTATGTAGCATATATATTCTGCAATGTTGGGACTGACTATGAGTCGAACAGCAGGTCAGAGATGACAGTTGCTCTTTCAAAATTACAATTTCCATCCAGTCGATTTAAATCAAGTCTTTTTTACTGGTCATTTTTTAACCATGATTCAAAATCGTGATTGAAATCAACCGGATCGAAATCAAACCCACCTTGATTTTAGCTAGTTACATAAGTTTTACTTAGCTTTTTTTTTTTTTTGGTTAACATTCGACTATTTTGGCAGAAAACTGAGATTTAGCTTAAGGGGAGTGTCCAACCGTAGGTTTTTAAAATCTCCTTTGCAGGAGATTGGCGAGACGCTCCAAACACGAGGACGGGAATTTGGCGTCACTACGGGTCGTAAACGTCGCTGTGGCTGGCTGGACCTCGTCCTGGTGAAATACGCCCACATGATCAATGGTTTCAGCGCGTGAGTCTCTTTCAAAGTCCTTTTTTCCCCCATTTTATTTTATTTTATTT
>JAEANM010021000.1:0-11968 GCA_017656035.1 Myanophis thanlyinensis
AACCTTTTAGGGGAAATATCCTGCCTTTTAATGTTTTCATTTTTCTAGGAGAGGAATAGGTGTTAACTTCCAACAGTACTTTTGTAGGGAAAAACAGACTTTTTACAGCAGCCTGTGTTAGTGTGACCTGTTTTCCCATCATTATGGTTTAACAAGCTGTAAGCCAGCCAACAAGACTGGGTCCCCAGTGTTTCTCAACCTTGGCAACTTTTAAGATGTTTGGACTTCAACTCCCAGAATTCCCCAGCCAACTCTGCTTGCTAGGGAATTCTGGGAGTTGAAGTCCAAACATCTTTAGCCCACGCTGAGCTAAAGCGTGGTTATCAATTTAAGGACCGGGGTATAATTCACACCCATCCCACAACATTCACAGGACTCTGAAGACTCGCCCAGCAAGGAAACGCGCGTTTCCTGCCCCTCTGGGGGCCTCGAAAAAGATTCCCCTCAGTTTTCGCGCCCTTCCCCCTCTCCGCCCCCAGCAAAGACCTTCTGGGATGTCCCTTCACTGAAGGGCTCTTGGTCCTCTGGATTCAGAACTAGTCCTCCTGTGATTGGCTGCTGGTTTGGGATAGTTGCTTGTGGATTGGCAGTGGCCGGAGGGCGGGGGGAAAGCTGCTGCCGCCGCCTCTTGCGTGGTGCCGTCACCACGTCGCCGCCGCTGCCGCCGCGCCGCCTCATCGAGGTTTGAATGTGAAGCTGAGCCCTAGGAGGAATCGCTGCTCGATCGCGCCGTCAAGGGGGACCCGTCAGGTAAGGCCAAAGGCGTGCAGCGAGATCCGCCGTCCCTTGGCGTGCGGCTGGGCCCTCTCAGCCTCCGGAAGAGAAAGCCGCGGAGAGGAGGGGCGACCGAGGCAAGCGGATGAGCCCGGGGAGACGGTCGCGAGTGCGGGCCCCACGGCCCAGCAGAGGGAGATGCCTGTGAACCTGCTGCGTCTCTCTTGGCCGGCCTCCTTTTGCCTGCGCGTGCCCTCGTTGGCTCCTGAGCCTCGCCCGCGGCAAAAGCAGCCTGTTGATTGGCTAGTTTCGCCTGTCGCTCGCTCTGGAAAGGAGATAGCGTGAAGCGAGCACCACGATCTCTCCAACCCCCCCCCCCCCCATTTCCCTCCCTTTTATCGCCGAGCCTTTCCTCTCGCGTCAACCCAGTGGAGATGAGGCAGGACTGCCAAGGGCGGGGAGGGTCCTCGTCCCGTTAAGCCGAACCGTGCTGGGGTTCCACCCCCCTCATTTCCTGAGGCAGGGCTGCCAGGTTTGTCCTCTCACCCCCCCCCCCCAACCTTTCCCCAAAAAGAAACAAAATGCTCTCTTCTCGGGTAAAAACAGCAAAATCCTGTTGCAGCCATGGAAGAAGAAAATACCCTGCACTGGGTAGAAAGCTATTTTGTTCAGGGCTAATATGGAGGGTTTCAAGCTCCTTTTGCCATCGTTTTCTTTGCAACAGCATTCATTGCATTTGGATTCCCACCCCTCAAATACCCTCGAACAGTGTTTGGGGCAGAGAGAATTGTTATAGCCATTTGGTAAAGGGAAGGTTTAAATCAGCTGCAATTTATTCAATATGTACCAATAGCTACTTGGAACTAAGATTTATCTGCCCTAGAGCAACATTGCAAAAGATGGTTTGGGATACTTGGTTTATTGGTGTAACATTCTTTTCTCTCTAACATTCTCTAACATTACCCTTTTCTCTCCTCCAAACTCATTTTTCCAAGGGGGTGGGGGAAATCCAGGCAATCTGAGTGGTATCCCTTCTGTTTTAATCCCTTCCACTTCAAACATAGTTTACTAATTTGTAATTTCATTTATGCGTGTTCTTTTTTTTTCTTTTTTTCTTTTTTTGCTGATCCCGCTTCCCTAGTATGTCTACCAAGGTTTCAACAAATTGGTCCTCTTTGGGGAAAGGTGCTGAACTATAGAGGAATTACAATTAGCTTTCAAAAACAGTAAATCATAGGCCCTCCGATAATGGGCTAAAATAGGGAGATGTTTTAGGCATAAACTTGTTTTATATATTTCTCCTTTGTAAAAAGAACAAGAACTGTGTGCCTAATAATCAGAAAAGGTCTAGTTAGTAGTAACAGTATGGCATAGATAAAGATTGTTTTTAAAAATTAATGTTAAAATAATACATTAAAATGCAGCAATTCTGAATTGAGATATTAAATAGCTATCAACCAAAGATTCAAGATATTGCCAAGTTATACCTAGAGGGAAAGTCATACAAACAATTTGTAAAAAAAAAATAAAGCTGTTCTTAAAATAGATCATGGCCTGTCATAACAAAATCATGGAACAGAATGTTTACATAGTTTGAAGGATGAGTCTTTAAAAATCTTGTTCCTTTAAAACAATGTAATAATTACCTGAAATGAATATGGATTTGTCAAGAACAAATTTTGAAAGAACCTTTTTTCATGTTTTTGATTGGGCATCTTTCTGAGATGATTGATATTTTGTGGAAGTTAAGATATGTCAACAGCATTTCCTTGGAGTATTCCACGTCAAGTTTAATTAGCAATAAGTATAAATTGGGTGACATGACAAATAAGTAAATCGCTTGAAACTATTCCAAGAGTTCTTATTAATGGTCCATGATCAAATTGAGGAGAGGTATTAAATGGAATGGCACAAGAATCAGTCCTGGGCCCACTAATCATCTGTACATTTTTAATGACTTAAATGCAGAGAGAGAAGAAATATTTGGCAAATATTTAGCAAATTTGCAGATGCATACATTTTTTCAGTTAACAAGAAGAAATAGAAATGCAAAATAATATTAATAGGTTGGAGAAGTAACTTAATGTTACAATAAATATAACAAATATAATAATAGTTGGTTGCAAATTGAATGTGAGCCAGTAGAGTAAAAGCTGCAAAGAAAGGCAAGGATAATTTTACACTACATCAACATAAACTTTTTTAAGTAATGAGAAGTAACTAGTTTATTCTTCCTACATCCTCAAACCTCACTTAAAGTCCTATAAATAGTTCTGTCAACAAAGAAAACTGAAAACAGGTTACAAGAAAAGATCAACAGATATCATGGGTTAAAAATGTCCAGAAGGAACTAAGTATCTTTAGCTTTGAAAAACGATACCTGTAAAGATGCAATAGCACTCTTCAAAGATGTGAAAGATGCCACATTGAAGGTCGAGTCCTGTTTTGTATCATTGCAGACAAGCAGATTCTAGAGATTTTTGTCTTTAGCTTGACTTCCCAGGCTGGAGGTCTGGGAGGGATAACCCAAATGCTTCCTTCCAACCTTTAGTTCTAGTCAGAAATACGGTACATAACCTAATGCAATAAAGAATAAATAGATGGGAACTGGAACTTGGTTTTAAAAAATACAGTTTAAGTGTGATTCAATACAGTTGTCAGGATTCCAAGTGTTCATAGCAAGCAAAATTCTGAGGTAGGTAGATTCCTCAAAGAAGAGTTTTATTGGATATATCATATTGGTATAGTTCTGATGAAAACTGACTCTGAAGGTTCCCACAATTTTCACCTAATTAAAAGTAAGATTTCCCCCTTTCCCAAACAATATGGTCCAATCAAGGTGCCGGCAGATTGCCTGATAACTCCACTCCTCCTTCTCCTTCTCTCTCTCTCTGGCCACCTGTGGGAATGTCCTTAGTTCAAACTATCTCTTTATACACACACACACACACACAAAATCCCTCAGCTCCATTGTAGCAACATTGAAGCTTCATAATGGCTTCGGTCAGGTCAGCTTAGCTTCAGGGTTAACCGTAGTTTTCCGTATCATGAAAAACTTGAAAAAATTGAAACAGGTTGAACTGAAAACTCAAACAATGTGTGTATTTAAAATGAAACAATTTCAGTAACGTCGTGATGAAATCTCAGTCCTTCAGGATAAACAAGGTCAGGAGATAGTAACAACAGGGATTTCAGGTACACCTTTATTGTAGGGTATAATAATAGAATCCTGAAAGCCTGTTAGTTTTTCGCTACTGTATTTTAGATCAGTTTCAAAATAAAGATCATCATCTATTAGACCTATTAAATTGTGTTACTCTTGGAAGAAACATTGAAAACGATCTAGCAAGAATGCAAAATGTATTACATTTGGTACTATTTTGAGATCATACTTTTCAACCCAATATAAACAAGGTATTGAACTAGGTTAAGCAAGGTTTTGGCTTATGCACCTTTAATTTCACCACAATATGTACTTTTCATATTTCTTCCAGAGAATTGGGGGAATTTTCCAAGCAGATATGAGGCACAATTAATAGAAACAATGGGATAACAAGACCACCAGGAACCTGAAGTCTGGCCTATAATATTGGATATTACTGAAATCTTAGTCCACATGATATCAGATCATGAAAATTATAATTTACATATCAAGAAATCTATTGTACTATTTTTGTGTATGTTTTTATTCATAATTATAGGTTGAGTTTACTATTCACTAAGAGACCATACAATGAATTGTGTGTACAGTATAAGTGTGTTTTTACTGATGGGACATTTGTCAGTTTAAATATCTTAATTGAGAGCAAAAAGAAGACTGATTTAAATTTCTATCAGTGTGCGCTCTGTTGCCAAAAAGATATTTTTTAAATAATAATTTTGTAGTGTTTGTTTTGTTGAGAATAAGGTTGGTCCTTATTTTTTTTAATATACAACACTAACAGTTACTGAACACTATTTTGTTAACTTTTAGGTTTGGTTATGGAGCTGAGTGATGCCAATTTGCAGACTTTAACCGAATACTTAAAGAAGACACTAGATCCTGATCCTGCCATAAGGCGTCCTGGTAAATCATTTAAAAATGTGAATAAAAAAATTGAAACTACATTAAATGGCAGCTTGTGATAGTTCAGAGCACAATATTAGCTGAATTCTCACATTACTTCTTGAAAAATGGAGTTGAGTTCAGAAAGGCGCTGTCCTCTGCTTCAGTACATCCCCTATAATACCCTCACAATTGGTATCACTTTTGTTTCTTACTCATAAGATTCAGATGTTTTAAACTATTATAAGGATATAATTTCCTTAAAGGCATATAACTTTTTACATATGAAGACACTTCGTTGTACTTCTGTATACTGTTAAAAATCACTGGTAAGTGATGGAAGTTAATCTATTCCTATTCAGTGATTTCAAGCACTATAAAAAAGTAGTCCATAAGCAATGTCTTATCAAAATATAATATTTGGAGTATAAAATCTAAGAACAACATCCTGATCTGTGCTTAGCAGCTACTGTACATTTGGAAATGTTTAATACTAGCAGAATGACAACTGTACAGTCAATATAAAAATATTGATTTCAATTTATTATCCTTACAGTCTTTTTATTTATTTTTAATCTTAAATAATAGGAGTAAAACGATGAACTATATTTATATTTTTTCTTACAGCGGAAAAATTCCTTGAATCTGTTGAAGGAAGTCAGAATTATCCACTGCTGCTCTTAACACTATTGGAAAAATCACAAGATAATGTCATAAAAGTTTGTGCTTCTGTTACATTCAAGAATTATATTAAAAGAAATTGGAGAATTGTACGTATTTTTAACTTAATAAAATTTTATTATATGTTAAATATTAATATGTTAAACATATATGTTTATTATACCGCATATTGGTTGTTAGATTTCTGTAAAGAATTAGTAGGAAATCCAGTAAATTTTGTACTGCATACTGTTGAAAGTAGAATCAGTTTAATACCTGCATCTGAGAACAATAAATTACATAAATATCTCCCTTATACATAAATCCATGTGCACATTCAAATTGAATATATGATTATGCATTCAAAATTTGCTTGAGTTCCCAAGTCCTATGGCTAATGCAGAAGTCTTCACTTAGCAGATAGCACAAGCATAAGTGGCAAAAATAAACTGTCTAGCCTTTTCCCCCTGTTTAGAAAAGGGAAAACTAACTAGAGCAAAACTATTAGAAAGGGATAATAGTTTCACTCTTACAATTTTGAGTTTTCAAGAAAGTAGAGAAACCACCAGTAGATAAGGAATGTGGACCAGACTTTGCAACTTTGATTTGGAGGGTGTTATATAATTAGGGTTGAACTTTAATTTTATAACTGTTTTAGATTTTGCAGCAACTGATATTAATTAAAAATTATATTTATCCTGACATGATGATAATTAATTAGGGGTATAGGAATATATTTGTTTCCTATTTATCCTCCTTATGAAGCAAACAACTTAGCAATGTCTAGAAAAGGCCTGGACTTAAATTAATTAGTACTTTATTTGTAGATTGAAGATGAGCCAGACAAAATATGTGAAACTGACCGGATAGCTATTAAAGCCAACATTGTACACCTGATGCTTAGCAGCCCAGAACAAATTCAGAAACAGGTAAGGCAATTAAAAGTGGAATTCTGTCTTGTTTTGCAGGGAGATGGATTGTTACATAAGGATCTTACTAGAATTGTCAAAGGACAGCTAGTTCAAATATGTAAAGACCAAGAATATTTAAGAGCAGTCATATAGGTATTAAATATATTTAAGTCAAATGTAAAAAATTGGTAGTGTTTCTCTGTTGTGCTTAAAAATATTGATAACATTGGCTCTGATTGATTGATTCTGTATTCCATTTAGTTAAAGCAGCTATTTATCCCTTTTCAGATATCTTTATTTATTCTCTTTTTGTAGTTAAGTGATGCTATTAGTATAATCGGTAGAGAAGATTTTCCTCAGAAATGGCCTGACCTCCTAACAGAAATGGTAAATCGCTTTCAGAGTGGTGACTTCCATGTTATTAATGGAGTTCTTCATACTGCACACTCTCTATTCAAAAGGTATGGGACAGGCTCTGACTCTCCTATTGCTCTGTTGTGCAGCAATTGGGTTTTGATTCTCTTTGAGTGTAGTTTACCAACTTTTAAAAATTACTTGAATTTTCCTTTCTTTGTTAGGTACCGTCATGAGTTTAAATCAAACGAACTATGGACAGAGATCAAACTTGTCCTTGATGCATTTGCACTACCCTTGACCAATCTCTTTAAGGTACAGTTTTGTTTTGACATTTGAATCTCCACAAAAACGTGATTTCTGCATTACTACTTTGAATGTTAAAGTCCTAGGAAAATTAAGATAAGAAAAAATACTAGTATTGTAATCATTATTTGATTTAAAGTAGCACTGTTAATATTCAGACCTTTGATGACAGTGCCTATGATTGTTTTGCTTATTTTTTAAATACCTTATTTTTGCATTTTAATAGAAAGGAAGCAAAAACATATTTTAAAATTATTATTTATCTTTCCTTTTCTAGGCCACCATTGAACTTTGCAGTACTCATGCAAATGATGCCAGTGCTTTGAAAGTTCTGTTCTCCTCTCTGATTCTTATTGCTAAGTTGTTCTACAGTTTAAATTTTCAAGTAAGCCACCATTATATTTTCTAGTTAATAATACTGGTCCATCCATATTGGAATAGAATTCAAGCAGCTAAAGTTGATGAAATATCTTGGTGATGCTAATTTTAAGAAGTCTTCGTTGGTTTTTGAGATAATGAAATATTTTAAAACAATCTGGATAAAGCTGAATGCTGGCTGTATAAATTACATGGACAAAGTCTTTCTTATTCAAAAGAAAAATAGTGTGTATATCACCTTTTAATAAGATTACTTTTTTTAACATTTAGTTTTCTGCTCTGGTTCATTTCAGTAAGAACAAGCCTGATCAATATTTGTGTCAGAAAAGCAAAGAAAAGAGCTACAATGGATGTTAGCAGTCAGGATATCAAATTTAGACATAGTGGGTGGACTATTCATCTATAACAGGGCTGTCAAACTTGCAGCCCTTGGGCCTGATGTGTCATGTGCTGGCCCCGCCTGGTTTAGCGAAGGGGGGGAGTCGTGATGTGTCATGTGACGCTGCATTGATAACGACACGAGTTTGACATCCCTGATCTATAATGAAGTCAAGACAAAGGCCACTATTTTCAGAGTTTGTGTAATTTCATGTTCACTGCCCTTATCGGAAGGTGTTTCTTTTGAACAAAAATGATTTGTTAAAATACATTTCTCTATTCTGTACTGGAACTGATAATCATTAAAGAAAACAATATTCAACTACTCCATTTGCATTTGAGAGGCATTGAATTTTACCAAAAATGTCAAAAAAAATAGCATAAAAAATAACAATAGCCTAGTGATTAGATTAGAATACTAAGTACAAAAAATATAATTTAGATTTCCTAAATCCTTTTTTTTATAATTACTGTGTTTTGAATGCTTTTCTTTGAACAGGTACTGCCACAATTAGATACCATAAAAATGGTTAATAATAAGAACTTGTATCTTAACTCTGTAGGACCTTCCTGAATTTTTTGAAGATAACATGGAAACTTGGATGATGAACTTCCACAATCTTTTAACATTGGATAATAAACTCTTACAAACAGATGTAAGGAACATGATAAACATTTTCTTAAGTTTCTCTGAAATGGTATTCATGCTCAGTTGTAAAAATAATGTTATGACTGTTAATTAGTAATAAGTAGCAAAATTTATATGGATCTTTTAGATGGCAAGGCACATTGAAATGTGAATAAAATAAGTTGAGGAATGTGATTGATGATTGTTTTTGTTGGTGGTGATACTAGGATGAAGAGGAAGCTGGGCTCCTAGAACTTTTGAAATCCCAAATTTGTGACAATGCTGGTCTGTATGCACAGAAATATGATGAAGAATTTCAGCCTTACCTGCCCCGTTTTGTTACTGCAATTTGGAATTTATTGGTCACAACTGGTCAAGAAGTTAAGTACGATCTGGTAAGTGTTAGTGCCTGGCTTTCTTTCACTGTACTTGAAATAAATATTGTGGTACTTTTTCAAAAAGTTTGTGTTCATGTCTTTCTCTTGTAGCTGGTAAGTAATGCAATCCAGTTCTTGGCTTCTGTTTGTGAGAGACCCCATTACAAGCACCTGTTTGAAGATCAGAATACACTGACAAGTATTTGTGAAAAAGTTATTGTTCCCAATATGGAATTTAGAGGTACAGTTGTTTGTTTGTTTATTATTTTTGTGTACAACCAAATCTCTGTACAACCAAATGACTTATAGCACTTTACATTAAAAAGATAAAGCATTATTAAACGAATTGTGGGGTTCTTGGTGCTTCTGAGTTTGTTTGTTTGTAGACAATTCATTATTCAACTAGATGGCATCATCAGTGGAAGCAAGTTTAGGGTTTGCTTCCTGTTTATATACAGTAGCTTGTTCTCAGTATTGGTGTAGGTGTGGTATTTATAACCTTAATAGTTCTGTGATTACAATATGGTTTTCTGCTTGATTTTTTGTCATTGTTAATCCCTGCTTATCTTATTGACTGCTAGAGAATGTGTTCTGGTCTTTTTGTTTCCTCCTTAGCTTTATTATAGTTTCATTTGAATGGTGTGCAAGTCTGGTTTATTTCTATATCTAGTGATTATATAAAATTACTTCACAAATCACATATGTGGTTGATTTAATAAATTATTATCAGGAATTGTAATATTAAAAACCAATTAGTTTTAACCAATCTTTACAATGTTATGTCACCTAGCTGCTGATGAAGAAGCTTTTGAAGATAATTCTGAAGAATATATTAGAAGAGATTTGGAAGGATCAGGTAATTGTTTTGGTAGTGGATAAACAGTAGTAGTGGATAAATATACAGTATGTGTGTGTGTTCTCTTTTGTTGTTGTCAGCCTATCCTTATTCAATCTACACAGTGTGGTAAATCAGTCTCTTGATTTGATACATGCTTTTAATATTACTGAGTAAGATATATACAGTATAACCTGCAATGCATTTGATGTTTATCTTTCTCTGGTATAGATATTGATACCAGACGCAGAGCGGCCTGTGATCTAGTAAGAGGATTATGCAAGTTTTTTGAAGGACCTGTAACAGGCATCTTTTCCGGTTATGTTAATTCTATGCTACAAGAATATGCAAAAAATCCATCTGTCAATTGGAAGCATAAGGATGCTGCTATTTACCTGGTAACATCTTTGGCATCAAAAGCTCAGACACAAAAGGTATTTGGTTAAAAATCAAAGAATATAATATTTAGATTCTTATGAGAAAGAAGTAATAATATCAGTTCATACTTTGATTTCTGTCATATTGCTCTATTTTAATGTTTAGCACACTTCTTAAAGGTATTTAGGCCCCTGGTATATATTAGTTCTAATCTTTTAAGTCTAAAAAGCAGACATCATGGAATACTTAACGCTTAGAGATTACCTATATGGACATTGCTCAGATTACCTTCCACCCATGCCTGAGGTAGCTATTCCCCAGTGCTCAGCAAAGAAGATACTTGCTAACCAGTGTTGGGACCTGAATAATAGTGTCTCAGGGGTTCAGAAAAATAAGCTTTGCTGGAAATGTGTGACGTGAAACATAAAGTAATGATAGGTCCTGAATACAAGGAGATCTTTCAAAATCTCAGTGTTCATTCACTCTTGTAAATACATTGGATTAAATGAGCCTACTACTTACAGGGTTGCTTATGAAACCCAAGATAATATTGCTAAAGTACCACGGTTAATTTTTGCTGGTCCAAGTATAATATTTTGTTTAGAGTGTTCGTTTGTTTCGGTTTTATAGTTTAAACTTTGAACCAGAATAATAAGACAGATAACTTAGGGAAATTGCTAGAAACCATTCACAGCACATTTCAGCAATGCATATTTAGATTAAAATATAAATAAATTCAGATTTTTAAAAAGTGATTATCCTGCTTCCCTCTGTAGCATGGAATAACCCAAGCCAATGAACTAGTAAATTTGACAGAATTTTTTATGAATCATATTCTACCAGATTTAAAGTCTCCTAATGGTAAGTTTAACATTTTATACAAAATATCTTCAATATCTCTTTTTGACAGTCAACATTTTTTATTGAATTATCAAGTATTATAAAATACAAAATACAAAGTAAATAGAAAAGCAGTGGGGGAGGAGAGGAAAGGAGAAGTGAGGAAAGATAAGAAAAAGAAAAAGAAGCATTGATTTCCAACTCTCCGTTACAGTAAAATAAGGCATTAACATCCAATCACAACTTTTTGCATAATATGAACAAGCCATTTCTATCAAGATTGATCAGTCTAATCAGTAAAAAGTCAAATTTTCATTCTTTTCCACATCAAGCACGAAGTTCAGAAGCAGTCTCCATACGGAAATAAAAGTACTTAATATCTTCAATATCTCTAACTAACCTGGATATAATTTTGGAGTTCTGTATTGTATTGTATTGCATTGATTTCTGTAGCCACCACTCTACAAGTGACTAACGAGTACATCATAAAATTGTTATTTGCTTAATTTACCAAATACCTTTTGTTAATATTAATGGAAATCTTGCTTCTTTGTAAATTGGGAAGTATGCTGAAAATCAAGATTCTAAGGTATATGTGTGTGTGTTGGTTTGTTTGTTTGTTTACTGAAACTATTTTACTTTACAGTAAATGAATTTCCAGTACTTAAAGCTGATGGCATCAAATATATCATGATTTTCAGAAACCAAGTAAGTTTTTTATAGTGTTATATGCTTCCACTTCTCAATAATTCTATTGCTTTATCAGTCTTAAAATCCATCCATTCTTGTGATATAACTTGGAAACTCCTAGAAGCCAATATGCAGAAAGTGCTTGATCTTCATTTACATTGGAGGCTGCTCCCTGAACCCTTAAATATCCTTATCTTCAGTATAGCAGGTCTCAGAGCTCCTGTTTTCTTGTGTATTACAAAGGCAAATGCAGGAAGATGAAAGCAATGGTCAAAACAGAAAAGAATGACTGTGTAAACATGGAGCATGGTATTTGAGTCTTGGCAATATTTGACATTTTTAAATTTATTTCTGAATGTTGAGTTGAACTTTGGAAAAACATAATCAGAATCTGAAATGTAGAATGTCTTAAAAATCTTGCTGAATCTTGTAATTTTTTTCCATATGGTTTTTTTCAATATAATATAATAATAA
>JAEANM010021001.1:0-11967 GCA_017656035.1 Myanophis thanlyinensis
TTATCTGACAAATAAACAAATGTTCCTTATATTTGGCTATTAAAAATAAGTATTACTTAAATCTTTAAGATTTGAGGAACAAAGTTAAAGAAGTGTCAACACAAATATATATAGCTACCTTAGAAAAATGTTGAGGGAAAATAGAAAGTAATAGTTATAGAAGAGAAAATACATTTATTTTTATCTGTCAGCAGAAATTTAATACATGTCCACTGAACATAATTTGTTTTTAAAAAGTAAAGAAAACAGACTTTTTTGGGGGGAAAAGAATTCTGGATATATTTTTTCATTTATTTTATCATATATTATATCATTAATTTAGCTAAAATGTTACATACCTGTTGTATCAGTTGATATTTTAGTAAAGTTAATTTCGTCTGTAACATTATCTTCATTTTTATATTTGCTTTTTAGGTCTCTAACTCTACTCATAATAGATGCAACAAAAAGACCTTTTTCACTCAAATCCTCTTCCTGCATCTCTAGAAAAAGGAAAGTCATATTAAATATAGAACTTCCTAAAAAATCTGAATGTTTAGCTTTAGCTTTAAAAAGAAACCGGCATAACCTTATAAACAGCATTTTAAAGGAATAATTGCAAAAACATTGTAATGCTAAACATTTCAATAAAATAGAATAATTTAAATCTATCAAATTCTGCTTTATTCGCCATATATACTAAGAATTTAGTTAAATGCAATTTAAATCATATTAATTTCTACATTAAAAAAAATAAGTAACTTGGTAGGAAATATTTGCATTTGCTTAGCTTAGTTTTTAATGCAATATTGTCTGTGTTCCCACAAAGCCAGCCAAGCAACTTTTCTGAGAATGTGGCATAATCACGTGTAGCATATACATTCAGGTTTTCTGGCAACAATCTAGCCATGCCAAACTGAGATGGGAAAAGTTGCAAAAGCAACTAGTTGCAGCAGTATAAAGCCACCTCATAGAATTGCCACATTTACCTCCTCCCCCCCCCCCCACACACACACACACAGTCCATCCTCATTGGGAGTCTAAATCAAAAGTATACAATCTAGGATGTGAGATTAAAAATTATGTCATTTTAAAAAAAATCTATTATTAAATGTATCTGTGGTGTTTTGCTAGGAAAAAAACATTCAAGTCTTCCTTTATTTCTACTTTTTTGTAACACTTCTGTGAACCAGATTAATGGAAAGAAATAATTCTGCTCTCAACAATCAATTGTTTCTAGTGCCTCGTTTCCTTTTTACAGAGGTGTAGCTAACGATTGCATACATTTGCTCTGAAGGAAGGGAGTAGGGCTGTGTTTAATAGACACCTCAAACTTTCATCCTCTTAAATACAGTCCACTTATCACTGAGCACATGTTTTTCACAGATCCTCCTGGACATGAAGGTATGTAAGTGGGAGGAGAATGCTAACCATTACAGAAAAGGTATCTTACTCCTGGGAAAGTAGAAATCCTGGAGGGAAAAACCTGAAAAGAAGCTCCACCTTGATTGGGTTAAGTACATATGGAAATAGAAAGGGGCTTTGACAAGCTGTCAAGAGTCTGTTGCAATAATCTAAATCTCATTAAAGTGTATTAAAACTCCTAATACTACCTGTTTCTTGACCTTGCCTACTTTGAAGAGCTGACAGAGGCGGTCACTTGTTGTGAGTCATTCTTGCTTAACCATCTTTCTAGGCTGTTTGGCGATTTAGACTTGGGAAACCTGATTTTCTCCAACTTCTTATATAGTCTGAAGTCAGACAGTGGACATTACCTGTAAATTGGGAATGAGACTCTTCTGTTTAATCTGTTGTTGAGATTTTTTTTCCCTTCATTAATTTGCTAAAGTTAACTAGTATAGCTTTTTCTTGTTCAACCTCTTTTCTGACTGTTTTTTCATTCACTCAGACAATTCTCTTCACTAGTTTCTCTAACTCTTTTGTTTTTTGGAGGGTGGGGGGATAAAGCACAAACCTTAATAATGATTTGTACATGTCAATATTTTTCCTGGGCTTTTTTCTACAAATCTTGACTTCTTGAAAAATGAAGACCAGTTTGTGTTAATTTATCAGAATATACAGTGCACACAATGATTCCCCTTGCATAAAAATTAATTAGGACCAGCCACACTGTTGCATTCTTAACACACACAAACATATTCAATTTTCTGATAACAGAGGACTGATGTCTTTGTTTCCACAGTGCAGAGTCATAAGAAATAAGTATAGTATCTGAAATACCAGACTTGATCAAAACAGGGAAAAAAATCATTGCATGAAGAATTTTTTTAAAAAATGTTAAGTTAATGTTTTGTTATGAATTGCTTCGATTTGAAATTTATCTAGTGTTGGATAAAATGGATTTTATCTTGTGGATCCTTTTATGCATCCATAAAATTCCTCAATAGGTTCTTCTATAATGTGGACAGTTCATAAGAACTGGGGCAGAAAATATAAGTGTATGAGGAAAATGGTACCAGGCGGCCAAAAAAGGTTACTTCCATAAGGAAGTTACTTCCATAAGGAAGTTACTTCCATAAGGAAGTTACTTCCATAAGGAAGTTACTTCCATAAGGAAGTTACATTGAACTATTGTTAAGAAAGACTGACTTTACAGTTCTATGAATTTTGTTATGGTTCACTTATTTTTCTAAATTGTGGAAATCATTAGGCTACTTTAGGTACTCATCCCTTAATCTTGAATCAGATGAGTACTAATGTATGTTATTCATTGTAATCTGACTGTAGAACTGAGACTGAAGTGATGATACTTTCAAAGACATTTATAAAAGTTTTATGAGAAAGCAGGCCTATTCATCTTCCAATCTACAAAAGTGAAATGCAACCCACAGTATCACCTTTGGTTTAGTAGATTCAAAGTTTATCAAGCTCTGGGGAGCTTAGTGTCTTATCACCAGGAAATCCAGTTAAAAGAAAAAATTGGATATATTTTTAGATGGTATCTTTCAAGTACTTAACAATATTTGATCATTATACATAGTTCCACAATTTAGCCAGTACGTTCTATTGTTTAGTATAATTTTAAAGAGACTTGATGCTTAGCATATTGGCTAAGAAATCACTATTCTCAGTTACTCATACTGGACAACGGCAATAAGCATAACATAATCCTATAAACAATTCCACCACTGTAAATTGAAATGAAAACAATTTGGAAAGCAAATGTCAACAGTTAATCTCACATTCATTTTCTAACATAATTGCACATGCACAAAATCTTTCAGTCTATCTTAAATAATCCTTTAAAATTAAGCAAGATTGCTACTTTAGAATCTTGCTCTCGACAAGGTATTCCCACACTCTCACACAAGAATTAAGAAACAGAGTTTTATACCAACACCGGACCTAATGCCCCAAATCTCACTTGTGTGGAGGCAAGAGGAAGCATAATTTGCATTTACACCACCACAGTGTTAGGCAATTTTTCCCACCGGCAATAAAAGATTTTGCTCAGTTTGTTTCTCTAATTGAACTGATTTTTTTTTTCACAAACAAATCACTCCCTTGCCTTAACTGATCCTAGTATCGTGAACAAATATGGACTTGCAAGAGTTTGGAAACAAGCAAATATTTTTTGGATCTCAATTGGCACACTTCCTGATGACACACTGTTGTGTTCCTTCTGGGGAGGTAGACACATTTAGAATGCTGCAACAAATACATAAATGAGATAGTATATATATTATGGCAAAAACCTGCATGGACGAAAGCAAATTTTAATAGGTAGATCAAATGTTTTTCTGTTGGCACACATGTAGGAACACAGAAGGGGAGAACAGACTGCAAAATACGCTGCAAAATGGAAGATGTAAGAATTAGGACATATCATCTACGTTTATTACAAGACTTATTTCCATAAATTACCAACACCTTTCTGTCATTGAAACTATCAAATTTAGGTTTTAATTGTTTCTATCACTAATTCAAGTGCAATACTGACATCAATCCAACAAGACTTGTAATGGTCCCAGCTATGCAAAATCTAAGGATAGCCATAGAAACCATTATTAAATCTATTTTCTTAGATCATTCAATTGGATACATTAATGAAGTATATCCAAATCAAACATTTAATAAATAAGAGCCTTATAACTTTAGCTATGGTCTATAGATAAAACAGCTGTTACTTTTATCAAAGACCCAATCATGGTGTAGAATTTAAAGCAGGGGTAGGAAATTATGGCCCCTTTATAACTTGTGAACTTCAACTCCCAAAATTCCTGAACCAACCAGGAATTTGTCTGAAAAGTGTTGGGCGGACAATGGGAAGACCCAGGATTACTAAAATTCACTTGATGACTGAGGCTGATGGCAAACCAACTCACAGATCATTGTAGGAATAAATTGGAGGAATGCCTCACTGACTTGAGCTTTTTACGAAAAAAAAGAATATTAATCTAATAAATTCCATTAAGAAATAATTAAATCAACTTTTATTTGCTGTATGTGTATAGAAGTGAATGTTTCTCAATATATTCTAGGAGTCTTGATTTTGGACCTCTGTACCTTATTTAAAATATACAAACTAAATTGCCATTGTTTTGGCCTTAGTACACAAGCCTTAAATATATAGCGCACTAACCAATATGATTTTGTCTAGGAAGAAATCTCTATACACTAATACCACACTCAAAGATGCACTATAAACAATTATGAAATAGTGGTGATAGCAATACCGTGAACCTAATAAAGCCAATTTTCCCATCCATTATTATTTCAGTTTTCTCTGAAACCTGTAATAATTGTAAGAGATGTTTATTACTTTAATACTCCTTGAGATTTCACTAATCTATGAAGGGTTCAACTCAAAGAACACTTTATACCTTCTCCCCATATCTTATCTTTTACCTAAGATGATTCAACCACTTACAGTATTCATCAACTGACTCCATGGGAAAAAAAGCTTTTAAGAAATGTTCACCTCTACAACAACTTGTGATATGCTTTCTGATAGACGCCTAATTCTCTAGAAAGGAGAATTGCAAAAAAGTTCCAATTTAATTCTTTTCTTCAATGCAAATAATACTCTATAGAAACTAACTATTCTCCACAGCCTGTGTTCATGATATAATTCTCCATTTGTTTTAATTTGTTCAAATATCAGCTGTTCCCATTGCTAAGAATCAAAGTACACAAGTCACTATACAGTATTATGAACCATACTTCTTAAATTATCTTTAAGAACAATCCAATATACACGTAGTCCTAAACTTACAACCATTCAAAGACTGTTCAAAGGTACAATGGTACTGAAAAAAGTAACTTATCACCATTTTTCACACTTACAACTGTTGCAGCATCCCCTTGGACACATGATCAAAATTTGGATGCTTAGCAACCAGTTCATATTTATGATGGTTGCAGTGTCCTGGGATCATCTAATCCGCTTTTGCAACCTTCTGATCAGTAAAGTCAATGGGGAAGACAGATTCACTTACCAACCATGCTACTAATTTAACAATCTCAGTGATTCACTTAACAAAGGCTACAAAAACGGGCAAAATTCACTTAACAACTGTCTCAGCAATGGAAATTTTGGGCTCAATTGTGGTCATAACTCAAGGACTCCCTGTAAAATGTGCTGTAATGGTGCAATTTCATGGTGATGAGAATTTGATTACAACCAAGTCCTCCCGCAGTAGGTAAATTTACAATAGGCATACCAGCTGAACTAGGCAAAGGTCCTTCTTGTACCATTGCTTCCATTTACAATTCATAGTCCAGAATTACCAAAGATATTCTCAAAGATAGTGACTGCTTGTTTACAGAGAAATCTTCTATACAAATTTCACTTCCGTCTGTCTGTTCCTTTCCATCCAGATCCTTGCAGCTTATAGGCACCTGGATAGGATGTCGATAGTATCTGCCCTATAGCCACAGTGGAGTCTGATATCATCACTAACCTCTCCCAGGAGTTTCACATACATGTTAAAGAGCAGAGAAGACCAACCCTTGCAGCGCTGCACGTATTAGACACCAGGGTACCGTGGAACTTCTAGTTTCCTATCTCTTTAGACTAAAACTGCCCACTGAAGGGGAATAGAACTACATGCAAAACAGTGCCCCCAATCCTCAACTCTGATGAGTGGGTTCTGCAAGATTAAATAATTATTGGTATCAAAGGGCATTAGGAACCTAACAGAACCAGGAAGCTTCAATTCCCTCCCACCCAATCCAACACTGTTGCTATCCCACATCAAAGTCTACTGAGAAAGATCAAGATAATCCACTTCTGCTAGAGTGCTGCTACATTCCATGCCTTACTTCAGAAAAAGATTTAACATAGCATTGCAAAGATAGAGCCCATACAAATATATTCAGGCCAAACTGAAATTCTGGGTAGAATTCTGATTGCGCATCTGAAAAATCAATTGGTAAAAGTACAGCAACCATCATCCCGCACACACTGGCCAGCCTGTTTAATCAGGGCAGATACATATGTTTTGCCCAGGGGACTGACATGTTACCCATGCAAGTAATCGGTCTGTTCCCAACTTGTTATGCAGGGCAAATCAGGAAAAAAAGATCTGTTACAATGAGAAAGTAAATGCGCAGCAACACAGAAATTAATATTTAAGGATTACAGAGAAGCAAGGAAGCAATAGTATTTAACGTTAGGAGGAAAGAAATGGAAGCAACTGTTTCAGGGTGAGCAGACAAGACTTGATGTATCTTTTTATTTATTTAGTGTATGGCATCTACAGAGGCAGGGTGGATTTGATTTGATTTAAATCAACTCAATTTAAATCGTAATTTTTAAAGAGCAACTGTAATCTGTCCCTCAGCAGCTCCTCCTCTGATCCACTGTTGACGTATCGACAGTCCCATTCACTTTAATGGGATGGCTGGTGATGTGGTAGTGACACAAGGTGAGAGATGTGGCAGGCAGCAGGTGAGTGTATGCCCGCTAACATTTCATGATGGATCTGAAATGACAGGCGCTCTTTAATATTATATTTATAAGCTGCTTAGGTTTCACTTTCAGTTTTACTGCTTGCCCTTCTTCCTCACTTAGAGCCTGGTGGTACAGATACATTTCTCTTCAATCAATCATACAGTTTGTAGTGTACATAGATTTGCAAAACAATGGGATAAAGAAATATTCTTGAACTTTGTTTTATGATTTATCTCATGGTTACTATGAAATTGTGTGAGTGCATCAATGAAGTGCATGTTATCTCAGCTTGCAGAGCTTGGATTCATTGAATAAGTTTATCAAAAATGTAAATATTGCAGAATATACAGCCTCAGGCTACATAACTAAGCTCCACTAAATTTTAATTTATCTTAAAATCCGATCTAAATTTTAAAAATTTGATTCTTTTAAATCATCTATTTTTATCAACCCTGTACAGAGGTTATGCAACCACTGATATATAAGTTTAAATAAAACATCAGCAAATATATGTATACATGTGCACGTGTATTGGTCACATACTGTACATACATACTATACATACATGTCACCAATACGACATAAAATATTAAGATAAAATCATTAAAAATTACCATGACGCCTTAAAGTTGCAATGGGATAGATGTTATAATTCAATATGTAAGGAAGCTAACCATCCAACTGTTCCTGGTGTGGCTGTGATGAGGTAACACCTGGTACCTTGAAATTTCCTGAGGAAATATTCATGTTATCGTTTGTTCCAATAACAGCTGCACTGCAGGCTCTCAAGTCATTCCCCACTTAAACAGCTTTTCCTTCGTTCTGGCATGGCCTCTCCTGATTCTCTTCAGGTGGCTCTATATTTTTCAGGGCAACTGCATTTCTGTAAGTGGTTTTGTTGGACCTTTGGTTTTGATGAACTGTTTGGCTATGGTTATTAAAAGTCACCCATTCAAATCGCCATTCTTCATCTAGATTGTAAGACCATTCCAAATTGGTTTCCTAGACCCAAGCTTGGTGCAAGGTAGAGTCTACTACTTTATGTATCAGTAGATCCCTAGGAGTCAATGGCCTGTTTATCTTATTCCACTCTCAGCATCTCTGTTGCTGCCACCTGAGATCAGGAGGGGCAATATTAGAAACAACATGGAGCCATGAGAGCAGTGGGGATTTAAGGGTTCTAGATAATATTCTTATTGTGGCATTAAGGTGAGCACCAATCTTGTTGGCATGACAACTTCTTCACCATAAAACAGGTGAGCAGTATTCATGGACAGAGTATAATATTATTGTGCCACTATATGCAATGTTTCCTAATCAAGTTGTTCCTGGTTTTTAATTTTTGTCCAATTACTTCAAGGGGTTTTCCAAATGTAAGAAAAGTTAGGTATGTACTTCACCAGTCATGGAAAGCATTCCTTTTTCACCCTCCAAGAAAAATATATATTGGGTAGGGCACTGTTAGAATGCAATAAAAAATAACTGGATGAGTGGTTGATGTGAAAGAGTTAAGCAAGTACTAAGGAGTACTTTGTGATGGGAAGATGACATGATTTTGACAGGAGAGAAAAAGCTATACAGTATAGAAGATAACAAAACAATAACACAAAAACAACTAGGACTGGTCCTAACTTCGGTCTGCTGTTAATACTGCAAAAGAGGCAGCTCCTGCCTAAATCATCATGGCTTAAAAAAGTCTTAGGTAAAACTCAGTTGCTGGCCTTCTTCATGGAAAGTCTGTGCACATTAGGCTTTGATAATGCTACAAAACAAATCTGTGATAGAGATTTCCAAATAAGCCTCAGTAAGGTATCATATACTGCCTTTCCAGCCACATATTTATCGTCCTTTCCAATTTTAAAGTTTCATAAGGCCTTCACTTTAGCCAAGTTGGATACTATATCCTCAGCAGTCCTTCTTGGACGTTTTAAAGGTACTCCTATATATCTTTGGTTATTTCCATTTAGTGATGGTTCAAGAGAGAGAGAAAGAGGATGTAATACTTTTTCATTCAATATCTTGTTTGTATATTATAACCCTCAGGGCTATAATAAATCTGAAATTTGACTGATTGCTCCTATCTAAATTCCAATAACTGAGGCAGATAACAGTCATAAATAAAATGACGTTTCCTTCAGAAAGTTTTAATTGCACAGTTTCTTATATAACTATTAAATTTATATGTTGCCCATCTCATTATACAAAGTGAGCCTGTTCTGATTAGCAACATCTGGAATATTTATGCAATCCTGAGTGGCAGAATTTAAAAAAAATGGAAAAATGCAAAAACACACCTATTAGGCAACCTAATCTGATACCTTTTTTTTTCTCCAAGGAGTGGCTTGGAGAAGGCAAACCCTTCCCAGGCAAAACTGGAAGCGCTTGCTTCCTTCCTTTCCAAGGGTTCAACTGCAGGCATCAGTGATATGTCAGCTCCTGGCTGGATCTGTTGGGCATTTGCTCTCACCTCTGCCCAGAGGTTTGGTAGCCAAGTTGAGTTTTTCTGAATTGCTGCTGTGGGAAACAAAAACCCACCCTTGACTGATAGTAGTACCCCAAAGGGCTGTGCAGTAATTCTTCCTTTTTGAGATTTGAATTTGGTTGCTTTCCAGCTTGCTTCCAGTTGTAGGATCTTGTTTTGGAAAATTAAGAGTTTTGTCCTTAGATTTAAATTTGATTCCCAAGAGTGCATCATAGCATGTTCTTTCTTTCTTTTTTAATCTAGCCCCAATGAAATCCTTGGGTTTTGATTCAGGGTGTGGTAGTAGCAGCCATACTGATTTGTTGATAAAGGGGGATGAGAGTTGCAGCACCCCAAAATTGTGAACTATAAGCCTTAAAACTATGGGAAAGAGGAAAACCATCTGTATTTAGATTGATTATTGCCTCCTGGTATGATTTGACTGCTTCTTTGTACTATCATTGAGTGTTGACTATCATTGAGCGTTGTATCTTGTGATTCCTGACAAATGTACAGTTCTCTTTATTGTACACTGAGAGCATATGCACCAAAGTTGGACCCTTGTGTGTCCAATCACACTTGGCCAATAAAGGATTCTATTCTATTCTGTGAAATAACAGAATTTTGTCAAAGAGGAAATGTAAAATAAAATCAGGAGAAGAATATAGTTGTCAACGGTTCTCTTATTTACATTTTTAAAAATATTCGGTTTATTTGTATCTGATTCTTGGAGACGGCCTGGACAAGTCTCTGCAGTTCGTTCAAAGCCAGGCAGCCCTACAGAAAACCATGCTCAATTTCGCTGCACACATGTTGTGCACTGACAATAAAGGATTGAATAATAATTGGAATATTTCAGAAGCATTCCTACTCCCCCACCCCTCCAAAAAGACTGGACGTTTGAAGAACAGCACTTCATAGTTCTCCGACCCCTTTGAAATACCTTCTTGGCCTTGCCTGGGTCGACCAACGCCCCCCACCCCACACACACACCCTTCTTTGGAAATGAGGCTCTTTCTCCGATCAGCGGGACCCAAACGGGGAGTAAAGAGGCTCGGCCTTCCGTCAAAACCAAAACCCGGCAGAGGAAGGAAACGAACCGAACATGCCGAGGAAGGCGAGCGACTCAAAGAGAGGAACGGGGCGGAGGAAGGAATGGAGACAGGGACGCAAGCAAACGGGCCGCGGAAAACGGCCCCACAATTGGAAAAGATGGAGGGTAAGGCCTGCAAAGTAGGAAGGCAGCAAGAGCACCGGGCTCGCCTTCAGAGGAAGGCCTCTCCCTTAACGGGGCAAAAACTCCACCGAGGCCCGAAAGGAGCAACTCACCGCTGTTCGCGTTATTTAGACTCTTCGTCACTTCGTGAAGGGATGGAGGGGGGGGAGGGAGGGGATTGGAGGTGCCGCCTTCCCACCGTTTGAATCGCGTCCCCAGCGAGCAGTTTGTCAGGCGATTGGCTAATTCCGCGGAGGAAGCTAACGGCGTTTCGGATTGGATCGCCGTTTGAGTGGCAAGCGGCCCCCCCACCAGGCCGCTTCTGATTGGATTGACGTTTGATTGGCAAGCGACGCCAGGCCGCTTCTGATTGGATCGACCCAGACCGCTTCTGATTAGATCGATTGGCAAGCGGCCCCAGGCTGCTTCTTGACCGGAAAAAGGGGGATTGGCGGCTGATTCCAATTATTTGAAAAGACACCGTTTTAAGGCGGGCGAACGGGTCGCCAGTGAAGCCTCGGGCGCGCGGAGAGGGTTCAACCAATCCCTACGCCGCGTTGAGTTAAACAGGCTGCGATCGCCTCACGCTCAGAAACTCACAGAGTTGGAAGGGTCCTCGTAGATCTAGTCCAACCCCCGCCCAAGCAAGAGACCCTAATGCACCAATTTTAACATGGCAATCCAGCCTCTTCTTGAAAGCGTCCAGTGATGAAGCTCCCACCACTTCAAGACGGCAAACTGCCATTAGTTTAACAGATTGACAGTGTTGGAAGGGATCTTTTTTGCCTCCAGTGATGAAGCACCCACCACTTCTGAAGGCAACTTCTGCTCCATTAAGTTGATTGTTCTCACTGCCAGAAAATTTCTCCTTATTTGTACCTTGAATCTCTCGATCAGCGGGCCTTCATGTGACTTGGAAAATATCTTGGCCCTCTCCTCTCTGTGGCAGTCCTTCAAATATTGGAAGACTTATTATCACCTCCTGGTCCTTCTTTTCACTTAGACTAGCTATGCCCAGTTTCTGCAGGCATTCTTCATATTATTAGTATTAGATTTCTTGACCATCCCTCTCCCGGCGGTGTACAATGAACTAAAAAAAGACTTAAAATACAGAGAGAAATTTACAATATAAATTAAAAAATTAACAATTTAAAATTATATAAAATTTAAAAAAAATTAAAAATCCAATTTAGCCCAAAAATTAACGTTCGGCCAGACATGATGTAGTACCCAGACCCGTAATCCATCCTCCTGCTTGCCCACCTGGTTTAGTTAAGTGGAAATATTTTATTTCCTTTTTTTTTTTTTAATTTGTTTATTTTTTCCCAAACACATAAAACAGACAGAAACAAAACATACATACATACATATAAAACATAAAAACATCTTTCGATG
>JAEANM010021003.1:0-11967 GCA_017656035.1 Myanophis thanlyinensis
TCATTCTTCTCTCTTATGGTATAGAGTGCTTTGCTTCTTTTAAAAGTCACGATTGTGCACTTCAGGGTGGAATGCTCCTGCAGACTGTTTATCATTAGTGAATAATTTATAAAAAAAATTTTTTGGCAGAAGTAGTGTTGATTGCATACTACTAAATACCTGAATTTAAAAATCTATTCTGTAAATGGAAAAAGCATTTTTGTCCAGTGCTTCAGGATCATTGGGAAAGGTGATGTCTGAGAGCTTTATACATGCTTTTGTGAACAGATAAATTGCATGGACATCTAGCCTGGCCCTGGTAGCTTGGCAAATTCATGTATGTTCACCATGATTTTGAAACTTTGCTTTCATTTAAGTTTCTGACATGTTACTGAACTGCAAGGATGAATTTAGTGAAGAAAAACAACAGCTATGATACAGATATGATTTGTCCATTTTATTTAACTGGCTAAGGATAGCATGCCATTCCATGGTTAGGACAACTGTTATAAATCATGTCTTGTTATGCTATCTGATCCTAAACCGTGATCATAATCAAATTTGGATATAGAGCCAAATATTATGGTCTTGCTATTTATGATTTGAAATGTCTAAATTGGCAACTATGGCTCAATTCTTTTAGCATTTGGAATACACTAAGTAGAATACATATTGTACTGTATATAACACTTAATATAATTTTATTGCCACACAAGAGTAAACAAAATTCAGCCAGTAGCAAATGAAATATCAAAGTAATGTGGATGTAGATATTTTAAATCAGGCCTATTGTGATTTCTAAACTACACTTTATACCTTAATATATGCCAAGCCAAGGCAATTTTTGAGGTTAAACTAAATAGGAATAGATTTTGGATAGAATATTTTTGTAGCTGTTCATTTCTAATCATGGCTCACTCCTGTTTAAGCCATTGGTTTAAAAAATACACATTAGATGCTCAACTTCAATGGCTCTTAGTATTGGTGATGAATAAACATAGTATATAATTTAAAGCACCAAGAGTGTCCTTTAGATTTCAGTTCACATTTTGGATGCTTCTCCTTGGTGATTTATTACCCACACTAGCCTACCAACCTCATGTATGTATACATTGTGTTTATTAATATATGTAACCTGTCCCTTAATCTCAATTATAGTCCTAAAACTACTAACATTCCAGGTCACTTACTTTTTCTCTGTTTTTGTTTTCAGTTCCCTGTCTGTGATGGCTCTCACAACAAACACAACGAGTCAACAGGAGATAATGTGGGCCCTTTAATACTCAGGAAAAAAGAAGTCTAGCAAACTCCTAAATATGCTGTGACTGAAGGGAAGTCCACTTGTATATATTGGGCTTTCAGTCTTGTAATGATCACAGGGTTATATTTTAGTATATTTTTAGATTATGTTAAATTTATAGTTTGTGCTGGAAGTTTGGTAAATGTACTATATATATGCTTTGTAATCATAGCAGAATTATTTTCCCCACAAGTGCAGAAATTGTAACAAATATTAGATAGGAGAAAGAGAGAGAGAGAGAGAGAGGTAGCTCTATTCTAACTACAGTGTATCAATACACTACAGATTTAACTGATTTTAAACCAGTTGTACTCTATACATTGCTACAAAACTGGGAATTTTTGGAGGTTGTCAAAGATGATCATGATTTTGGTCTTAAGTGGGTTTAGGAATTTGCATACAAGCCAGTACAGTACTTTGAAAATTGACTGAATAGGAATCACTTTTATACAGAACTTCAGATAGCCTTCTTTGAGAATGATTAAAGAGTTCTACAAACTAGTAGCAGAGTGTTTTCTGCTACAGAAATGATACAGATTGTATATAATTGGCTTGTCTGTGATTTAGAAATTATGGCATTATGTATTGATATTTTGAAATATAGAACAATTTGAGAACTGCCTATTTTATTTGCAAAATTCATGGTGTTGAGTAATAACTGGCTGCATTAAATGAACTATAGTAATCAACCTATTTACTACTAAACCAGCTCTTCCCTTAAACAAATTTGTTCGTGGTACATGAATAGCATAGCACTCTGAATTTCGAATAATGCTTTTTCCCATGTTTTCCAATAGTGTGCAAGAGTAACAATAAGTGGTTATGGTCCACAGTTTACATAGTATTAAGCTGTATGTTCTGGAAAGTATCAGTTGCTCCAAAGGACCCAGGAAAACAAATAAGGGAACAGCAAATGATGCTAGATTAAGGTGTATACCAACTATTCGTTCTATTGAAGAAATGGGTTGAAATAAAAACATTCTTAGACATTGTATAGTCACATAAAAAGTAAATTCCTTTTCTCCACCCTCCTGAATCTCAAGGATTTCTCCATGACCAGTCCAGTTTTCTAACAAAGCAGTTTACATTATTAATTTCCTATCTGGTGAAGGGGTTGTTTGTAAAACTTAAATTTTACATCTGGTGTCCCAAATAATTCCATTCTGTAAGTCCCTTGTCTGCATACTTAACCATATAAGAACTATTTCTAGAAATATACAAGTGCTTACTATCAGTTTCTTTCTAGAGAAAAATAATGCATTTCTGCTTAAAGAAAAACACACCTGAGTATTTTTTAATGATTGCTTTGTTTTTTAAAAAGCAATATTTGCATTTTTTAATTCTGATCATGAAGTACAAGGATCTTTCTTGAAATGTATGATACTGGACAATGATATGAACTATGAACTGGAGGAAATTTCAGCAGGTTACAAAATGACAAATAAGGTAAAATAATATATACCAACTCCCATAATTCCTCAGCCAGTCCACACATTTTTAAATTGCCAAGGTTGAAAAACACTGATCTGATATATATATGTGAGGAAAAAAACACGGGTAGCTAAGCCAATGAGCTAGTACTATGATGTTTGCTATCACTGAAAATGTTCTCCTCCAACATAACAGGAAATCAGATATTTTTCAGCTTGTAAATAATGATGAAAAACTGAGTTGTGAGATGTCTCATAAAAAAATGTCCCAATGTAGTTTTTCTTTGAAGGAGAGAATAATTCTAAGAAATGCCACCATCAATGCTAATTTCCAAACCTTTCTCAAACTACTATAACAGCTTCAAGAATTCTGGGAGACAGATAAATGAAATACACAAGAAAGCCAATGGCAACAATATTACTTATTTTGCTTGGGAAAGCAAATTTAAGATCCAAGCCTTCTGTTTTGAAATTGATTTTTTTCATCCACAGTCCATAGATACTGGCCAGAAATGCTGAGAGAACAAAGTATATTTTTATTATATAAAATACAGGGTTGATCACAGGTTTGAAAACAAAGCATCATGCAGTACTATGATTTCATTGTTGCTCACACAAGGATTAAATGTTTAATTTTATCCATAATTATATTTCCATTTCTTTTCTGTTTAATCTCAAACATCAGAGAGTTAAATATGAATTTAAAATAAAGTCTAAGATGTCTCTGCTGATGAAAATCTGTTTATTGCTAGGTCGTCTTCATTGCCTTTGGTAGTCTTGCGGAGAAGTCTGGATCCAGTCAGTCCAATTATCACAGCTCCAAAAGGAGCTGTGATCAAGATTGCAAGGAAAGCTACTGTCAAGATGTACAGGCCATATTTTTCTAGCACTTTATCTTTATAACCTCGTGCTGTATCTAAGGCAACAGAACCAATTGCAGCCTGCAGATAGATTTTTTTTTAAAAAGTCACTGATCCGGACTCATATATTGCACTAAATCATGGTTTCTATAGCAATGATTGATTGAAGAAAGCACAGTTATTAGGATTCAAACATCACATTATGGCATAAAGAGAAATCAGAATATTTGAGTTCACCTACTGTGCTAACAAAAACCTAGACAAAATAGATCAGCACCCTTAGTAAAGCAGGTTCCCCCACTATGCCTTAAGTTTATGGGAGAATTTTCTTTTTTTCCTTTCTATTAGCAGTCAGCCACATCCCTCAAAGTTCTCCTATTTGGAGACCCGTGCCTCTTGTTTGCTCAGTTAAGATTTTTCTCAGACAGTGTCTCATTGCTTATTTGTCTTCTGTGTTGTTCTAGCACAGCATTTCACAATAGGAGTGTACCTTTGTGCATGCTTTGACTTCCATAATACTCTAAGCAGCATGGCCATTTCTGAGAATTTTAGGAATTAAACCTCACAGATTTGGAGGGCATGCAGATTGGAAAAAATAGTTACAGAGTGTATTCTCTACTCATCAAGAGTATTCGGAAACATGCAGCATGGCATCATTTTAATTGTCTAACATCCCAAATAAACTCAGTATTCTGATGCTTCAACACAAAGGAATATCTTATACATGTTATGTTTCGGACCAGTGTATTTACTCCTGAGAAATATTTCATTTCTGGTCGCCTCAGTTATAAAATTAAAAAAAGCTATAATGGATATGTCTTTATTTGAAAAAAAAAAGGGTGATCAGTGTTCTTATCCTATGGACATAATGATATGTTCTTAAAGGCATACTTATTGGGGGGTTTTGCTAGAAGAACCCAATTAGCTAAAGTTCATAACAACTCCCCAATGCCCTTACGTGAATACCTTTTGAGGATGTTTAAATCTACTTGGTAGTCTTCAAAAAAAATTGATTGGCTATAGGAGGCTTGGAAACTTCTTTGGTTTTTAGATTTTACTCAGAAATTTTAAACTGCTGAGATCATTGGTACTTATTCCAAATAAATGTGTATACCCCCTCAGTTTTTAGTAGAAAGAGTCATGATACCATTTATCGATCATAGTGAAAAGGAGCTTTAACCATCTATCCCATAACCATTATTTCTTCTTGCTTATACCTAGGATTGAAGGGGCTAGTTGTTTCGCTGTTATTGCTTTCCAATTCAAAGGCTATGTCACTTTCATCAGCACTGCATGATAAATTAATTTCCTTGAAATTGAATTTTTATATTTCTTGTGAATTTCCTTTTCTAAGCAGTACTGTGGATGAAATGTATTGATGCATTTGTATTTAAATATATTTTCTTAATGGCACTGATAAACAATTAGATAAAAATGATAAACAAATAACGTGAAAAAAACATAAAATGCTATGAAACACCCTAAAACAGTAAAGGAATAAGTGTTACCAATAGTAAGAGTGATACATTGGAAGAAATAACTGTTGTCACAGGTGGTATATAAAACATGTAGGAAAGAGTGTGAAATTTTCCAAGAATGTCCTTGCCATAATCCAAAGGGCCTCCTTGATCCCAGTCTACTTTACCTGACTCAAGCGCAGGAATTCAAAAGAAAGACCACTCTATTGGAACAGGTGCAAAGAAACATTTGCATCCCAAAACAGGGCTGGGAATATATTGTGGCCAGGCAGGAAATATATTCCAGAAGACAGAAGGTTGACACATACCAACGAGTTCTCTGTGGACCATTTTCTTTACAAGCACCCAGCATTCACAACATATGCACACACTGCAGTACTGCCAGAGAATCTCAGGCAGGGAAATTTGTCATTTTCAATCCAAGATAAGAACTTTTCCCTACTTTGTTCTGGAGATCAGGGGTGAGCAGCAAGTGGCCTTCCAGATCTTATTGAACTATAAACCCCGCAACAGATTAGTTCAGCAACATTTGGAAGAGCAGAGAGGAGCTACTGTGACTTTAATGTCAAAACCAAGTGAAGGCTTATAGGCTTTTAAAGTTTCATCATCAGTCGCAGTTGGTACTTCTGAGTAGAAGAGAGCTGTTCTCATTTTCTTTCTACCCCACACCACTGCACCCTACCCCGTATTTAAATATGTTTACATATCTTCATTAATGCAACTCCCTTGTTTACATAAGGTCCGGGTTGAATAAGCAAAAATACTCTACCTGGACAGTTGCTTTGGGGATCCATGCCAGTGCAATAAATAATTTTTCCTTCCAATGAAAGCCAGAGCCACTAACCAACACAAACGTAGCCATAATTCGAACCATTAAAGCTGAAAACATAGTGGCCAAACAAAGTCCTGTAATAAAGAGAAACTTAATTGTTCCGCTTGGACTGGGATAATATTTGTAAGAGCAAATGCCAGGCAATGATAATAATACCTGTCTTGCATGGATATACTGAAAACTATTTGAACAATAATATTTATACAAACATTCATCTAAGGTTCTTAGTTGCCTCAGTCAAAATATTCACAATACAATATATTTAATTATATTATATACAATTGTAACTGGTTATTAATCTGAAGGGAAGGGTGTGTATAAACAGTTTTAATTGCATGAGCAATAACTTTTTTTTAAATTCTAAGTTTTCTGCAATCAGAAATACAAGCATGTTCTGTTTCTGAAGAAGCACTCAACTGGCCAGTTTATACAATATATTGCTATAAACCATAATATAATTTTAAATCGTGGTTCATGGCCCATTGTGTTCTATGAATGCAATCAATTCTGACTAAGATTCTTGTTCTCATAAGGAAGCCAGGCATAATCTTTCAGAATGATATACCTCTTGAATGCAAACTTACCAACAGTTTCTAATCCAAGGGTAGCAATAGAGATTTCAGCTCCAATTAGTCCAAATAGAAATGGTTGGGACACTTGCCATGCAAAACTAACAACATCTTGCACTGCTTTCTACAAGATATAACAAAAAAACACACACCAGTTTTACACCAAAAAGCGTTGATGGTACTTCTTTAATTTGTCCAAACAAGATACCACTTCCCTTTTTCCAAGGCTAGAAATGGGATTCTGCCATTAACTTTGAAGAAGTACCATCATTGTTCAAGGAGTTAAAGAAACCATTATGGTAATTAACAAGAATATAAAAAATGTAGCACTAGAAAACATATTTCAATATTTCAAAGGCCAAAGTAAATTATTGTATTTGAAATAGATTGTCTTTTTTGGTCTATATATCAATTTTTAATTAAATACTGAACAGCTATTATGGTAAGACTTGGAGAATGAGTGAGAACGGTGCGTGTCAAGCCTGGCTATAATGTAACCAATAAAGTTGGTTTAACAAAATTATTTGCGTACTGTATGTCATTTAGTGTGAGGCATTTACCTGCCCAAGATTTACCTGCTATAAGAGTTAATATCAAAATAAGAAAAAGACAACTTTGCTTTAACCCCAACTTTTGGAGTATACACACATTTGGAAGACTGCTCTCGCAAAACAGCTATGCTTCTACAGAAGGCGTATCAATCACAAATATATATTTACTAGTAGGCAAACTAAATTTGCTCCAGAATGTGATATATACCAGGATACTTTATCTTTTTTTTCTATATTCATCATCACAAAGCAGTGGGCTAGGCCACTTACCACAGTAATTTTCTCAGTATAACTCCTACATAAGCCCCAACGGGATTCCTAGAAATACTGGGTTGGCACACTGCTAGCAAACTGTCAGCTTCCATTCAGTTTTTTAACTAAGAATCTGAAGAAATATACCTCAATCCTCACATTGATACCCATGGGCATCACATTACCTACTTTTGTCCAAACCTGAGACTGATCAGTTGTGTTAAAAACTACTGGCAACCTAGAGTATCTAATTTTCAGAATCAGAATCAGGACTTCGATGTGTGGTAAGAAAATTCTCACCTTTTCATTAGACCATGCCGTTCCAGCGAGAAATGACAAAACAATGACACATAGTCCTCCAGATCCTGGAAAGCCGAAACGTTTGCTGCTTAAAAGAGAAAATGCTGACAAGCCAATCACAAAGAAGGCTCTTTTCCATACAATGGCTTTCTGAAAGAAGAAAAATGGAAAAAATTATAATTGCTGGAGTGCAGCAGGATGAAACATGTTGTACACTGCCTCCTGGTGGTCAAGTAAAGCATATATCTAAGGAAGGTACTGATATACCGGTAATAAAATAGGCTGGCCCTTTCCTGAGCAATGGGCTCATGATGTAGTTCCAACTTCCATTCTAGAGTCTGAGTGTTGATAAGAAAGTGTATACTATTCCTATAAAACTCAAAATGAGATAGCTGTAATATTTGCTTGCTTGTTGATAAGAAATCCAAATTCTGAGTAATATGCCCGATGGCTTTATTTTGTCATCATTTTTCTTCAATCATATGTCTTTTTTCTTTAAACCAGTGCTGTGCTTTTTCTTCCCAGAAAGAAAATACAGTATATTAAGTAAAATAGAACAACTACACAATGCTTTCGATCAAAACCTGTTCATCTGGAAGTACTCTAGGACAGTGTTCCTCAACTTTGGCAACTTTAAAATGCCTCGACTTGAACTCCCAGCATTCTGGCTGGGGAATTCTGGGAGTGAAGTCCACCTATGTTAAAAGTTGTTAAGCTTGAGAAATACTGCTCTAGGACAGATACTTTCCATTTTACCAATGTTCAATGATTCCTACTTCATAAGAAACACATCTGTATCTACAGATCAGGAAGTTGGATAACTTGAAATCTTTTAGGTTTAGGTTTATTTGATTTATATACCGCCCCCTCTCCCTAGGGACTTGGGGCAGTGCACAGCCAGTAAAAACAAATACAGATAACAATTTAAAACCTATTTAAAATAATTAAATAACGGCTGCCTAATTAAAACATTATCATTAAATTTAAATTTCAATTAAAATCAGTTAAAATATTAAACAATTAAAATATAGCAGTTAAAATTTATTTTAAAATTTCAATTAAAATTAAATTACATTTAAATTAAAACCCCAAGGTATCAGGCCAGGCCGGCTTGTTGAAATAAATGGGTCTTCAGGGCACGTCAGAAACACCGGAAATCCGTAATAGTACGAATCTCCGGCGGGAGTTCATTCCAGAGGGAGGGTGCTGCCATAGAGAAGGCCCGAACCCTCGGGGCTGTCAGACGACACCAACGATGGAACCCCAAGGAGGCCAACCCTATGGAAGCGCACTGGTCGGCTGGAGGCTGACAGTGGCAACAGGTGGTCCCGTAAGTACCCGGGTCTCCCAAAGTTCCCCAATAAATGATAATAATGATAGCCTGCCATTAGTCAGGCTAAGCCTTCTGAGTCTCTCAGTTTGCCCAGCTGGGAAGCTCTTAGCCCTCTTACTCTTGATACCAGGTCTAAGGAAAAAAGAGAATTTTTTTGTTTAGTCAATGTCTAGAAATATTAAATGAAACACAGCTTTGTGCCAATCCTGAACCTCAAGGGTAGCTACGTAACTGCGGACTTGCATGTGGGGAATGTTTTAATGAAAAATTCCCTTAAAAATTACTACGACAAATCTATAAAAGGAAGTTATTAAAAAATGTAACGTATGGAAAATAAGTGAATGCAACACACACATAGTCCAAATAATTTATATAAACCAATGCAATCAGCCCATTGAAGGATCACTTGAAAAAACTCCCCTTTTATGACCCGGTAATCCCTTAATTCAGGATAAAGCTGGGGTGATTGGATGGAGCTACGTGTTTACTGGCTGGATGCCCTTCTTGACACCATGTGGAGTTCACAGCAGATATTTTTCCTTAGCACCCTAGGAGAGAAATATCTGCCAGTACCTAGATTGAGTGCTCAACATTCCAAGTGGGAGGTGAATATCTTCACTTCTAGGCCACCAAACTGCCCAATTGAAGGACTAATTACTACCTACTAAAATAAGGTTTTAGGACATGTTCATTGAAGAGCAAGTGTCTGGAGAGTGATCATCTGGACCTCTTTTAGGGAGAAAGTTCTTTTTTGTTCCTCCTTTATTCTTCTCTTTGTTTTTCTCTCCCTCTTATACTCAACCCCAATTTTATAGCATACATTATTCATGTTGCAGGGACTTACTATTGCTTTGCTCCTTCAAAAGCAATATCCCATCTGTAATATCCTAGGTCTAACTGGCATAATAGAGTTTAACTGGGTGCTAAATTTACTTTCCAATCCTTGCTGGATTAGGAACTTTTTGTCTACTTTTCGCCAATTCTGCATTTGTAAAAACAGGATTACAACACGTTTCGGAAGGAATAACTGAATTTCTTCTGTTGCAGTTTCTCAGAATGTGCTCGGTTTCTCAGATTCTTTTACTGTAAATGCAGCCTACAAAAATGTGGCCTTTTTTCCCAACAGTATTGTTTTTACCTGATCCTTGCTTGGAAAATATGTAATAAAAAATCCTAAAAGGCTACCAGCACCTGCACCAATAACAACTTCCACCAGACCACGGAAGATGCTACGAAGGGTGGACCCTATGAAAAAGAAATTGGACAAAAGTCAAGAAGATACTTTAATGTAATTTTTAAGTGATTTTAAAATATAAGTAAACAATTTCTGCAAAAATTAGGAAAAATATTGATTAACCACCAAAGGTTGTGTCATGCAACTGAGATGGGTGCTCATATAAATGGTAAAAATAATTGAATAATGTTAGGCAAGCAATCAAATTACAACCCCATGAGATATGGCAGCATTGCCTCTAATTTCAAATCCCATAATAATGTGGCTTAAGAGATATTTCTCTATTAAAACACATTTTCCCCACTGATTTCTAATCATGATATGAATATCCTCTGGCAACCTTTTGGATTATGTCACATTTCCATTAGATTGTCACCTTCTCATCCTCACCCCATTTGGAAAGGACAACCCAGCCTCTTATATAGACCAGTTTCTTGGGCTTGGATACTTTTCTCTGCTACTGTTGTTTTTTTATGCCCTCCCCTCCCCCAGGAGGAAAGAATTGGGCAGAACTGCCAGTGCTATAGAATGGGGAAATCCCTTCAGTTTTGCAGGACGTTCTTCTGCTTTATTACATAGCTGTTGATCATGTTCTATAGCTTTTTTGTGAATGTGGGCTTATTGAGCTTTCAGAATTGAAAATCTGAATGACAACTAAAAACAGCGTCAACATGAGACTGCTAAACAATTGATCAAATGCACAGCAAAGCAGAAGTCCTGTTAGATTTTGAGGAAGACTCTCCCATTTTGTCATGGTGGGGCTGCTGGGTTTTGCAAAGGCCAGCTCCTGAGCATTATCACCCATTTATTTACACTCCCACAACAAAAACAAATGGAGTGGATAAACAGAAAACCGAAAGCCAGTGAAACCAAGCTACAAAAGTTCACATTTGCATCTACATTTTGGGACAGACTCTAGATTCCTGAATCTATCACAGTAGAGATCGGTCATTTTGTTTGTGTACTAAAAAAAAAAAAGATAATGTTAGTTAAGTACTATATACAAGAGGCCATTTTATTTTTTAATTTTTATCAACCAATCCTGAAAAATCACATCATGAAAATTTGGGGGTTCCAGAGACTGCAAAAAGGAGTAGTGAGGACTTGTGAACATCATGAGTTACACCACTGAATTATGTGTGTATGATTATTTCTATTTCTGATTTGGCGTACGTTGCATCTAAATATCACTACAATACATAAAAAAAGTGGTATCTGTCTTAGGGTTTTCATATTCTGCTGATTTATTTTAATTCAATTATCATCATTTTGCCTTCTCCTAAGAAGTAAAGATGCTGCAAATCAATCTTACTGCCAATGTCGGCTTTTTATAATTCATCTCCCACTTTTCCGTGGGTACACGTTCCGTTTCATCTGTTCTAGAGTGTAGGAATATTACCTGAGGAAAAAGCCATGCCCAAGAAAATGTTGAAGCCTGTGATGGCTACAATATCATCTATACTGGCAGCAGCTATTAGTAAAGTTGGAATTCCTTGATCTACACCAAGACCTTGTTTCTGTAACATCAGCATCGAAAGGACTACAACAGCTGGGGATACAGCGCCTAGAACAAATCTGAAAAAAAATGTACACATTATTGGGGCTCATCAATTCAAGCGATAATACTTCAGCCATTGTTCAATATGTCAAAGTTTGTGGGAGACGGCAGAATGTAGATAGTTACCGGTAAAGAGCATATTGTGGAAAGATCACTCTCTTTCCCACAACAGTTTAGAACAGACATGGGCAAACTATGGCCCACGGGTGACATCCGGCCCATTGGGCTTTTTAATCCGGCCTGCCGAACTAGTTACTAGCAGGAACCAGCCCAACGAAAAGCTAAGCATTA
>JAEANM010021004.1:0-10295 GCA_017656035.1 Myanophis thanlyinensis
ATGAGTGCTGTGCTGAATAAAAGAGCTGTTTTCACTACGAGCTGATTCTGAGTCACTTTAATTCCAATCTAAAACAAGATCCACCCCCAACTCTCTTGGCCTTCCAAAAGGGCCTGAAAACAACTGGCTTGGGGCCCCCATGGAGATGTCTCATTTTGGAGATGGCTGAAGGCCATGCAGAAGATTCCACCAATAGCCCTTTTATGCATCAGTTGTTTATTTGCTTTACTGTTGATGTTTTTAACTTTGTTGCCCAATGTTTTAATCTCTGGATGTTTAAATTGTTTTATATCATTATTTATAACATTGCAAGCCACCCAGAGTGTCTTGAAAGGGAGAAGGGTGGCATATAGTTCAATAATGAAATAAAGAATAAAAGATGGAATTCAGCAGTATGACAGAAAGGAACTGTGATAACTTCTTTAGGTAAAATGAGTAAGCAATGCCTCTGTCAGAGGGCAGTATACCTTGCAAGAAATGTAAACCAATACTTACACGGACAATTTGCAGCTAAATAAAAGCTCAAAGAGTTTACTTAGAAATCAATAGCCATTCCATATTTAGCTACTTGGTGGGGCTCTATAAAGGGCAAGAGCTTGTATCTCTAACTACATTGATACAGCTGCTGTGATGTCATGGCAATAGATCTGGGCCAGACAGCAGTTTATACATAGATGCCATGTAAAATTCTGATTCCTAAAAAGAATGCATACTTCATTCATTCATTCATTCATTCAAAGTTTGTTTGTTTTGTTAAAAGAATGGCAAATTGTTCTGAGAACCTTTCACTGGAAATAGTGAGAAGGCACTTCCTGCTTACCTGGAATGTGTGCCAGATCTACCAAAGTAATGTTTAAGCACACATTAACAGCATTGATGAAAATAATGGCAAAGTGAGGAAGGAGGAAGCGATAAAGAACAACAGTGAAAGATGGATTCTGCTTAAATAAGTTGTCTAACATTTTTTTAAAATCAATCTTGGGTGATTCTGTTATACATTTGAAATGTATATGTATATTCAACAAATTATGCCATGTAGGATGTAAATGCTGTATGTGTAATATATTATGTACATGTCCTGCATAGTTGCAAAACCACAGCATGGAAAACCCAACCTCAGCTCTCTAAACATAGTGAATGGAAAGGAGGGGAAAAAAGCTGCAGAGAGGGAAATCCTCTCTAACTTTGTTATGGAAATATGATCCAGCTTGACATTTTAATTGTGATTCTTCCTCCTTGTGATTTGGCACACATTCATAGCACCCAAGATGTTGTTTAGTAGATCCAGCTGCCTCCCATGCTCTGCCTGTAAAATCCAGTGACTGAACAAGATAGGAGAGTGTGAGAGTCAATGTGATTTGTGTATGCAGAAACATAAATATGTCACAGGAGTTTAGTCTTATAAATTTGGAGAGTTTATACTTGCAACATTTGTTGTGCCCTTGTTTACACACAAGGATCGAAAAACCTGACACACCCTCCTTGTGGATGGAGAACTTCATTGTAACAGAATTGCTTCTAATGAGTATGCTTCAAACCATGTGGATGATGTTTAGCCACAAATTAATGTAAACAGAAAAAAAAAACGGATTTCAGATGTTCAAAGAAAGCTTTAATCAAAGATATTCTTTGCAAATAGCAACCAGGAGCACATGTAGGGCTCCAGTGCCTCATGGTGGGAAATCACATAGGCAAATGGATGTGCACAGCAAAGCAAAGCAAAGAGTTTAATGTGCTCAAACGTAGTTCTATACAACCCTGAACATATAACAGTGATGGATGAGATATTCATTGACTTTAGAGACCTAGAGGAAATTTACTGGATACTTCAGAGAGTTGTGCAAGACTTTGGATTTAATTCAGAACATGGAATGAGGCAAAAGTTGCATTTTTTTGCATTTCCTTAAAGCAGAGTTGTCAAACTTGTCTCATCACAGCAGCGTCACATGAAGTATTGGGACTTTTTTCCCCTTTGCTGGACTGGGCAGGGGCAGTATGTGATGCATCCAGCCTGCGGGCCGTGAGTTTGACACCCTGCCTTAAAGCAAATGCATCTTTTCCAACACAGCTGCTCTAAAGAGTTGAATTAATGCCCATTCACCAGAAAACATCCTTCAGGAGTTGAAGCTGAAGTGCTGCACAACCATAATATCTCATTTGTACTGCTTCACAGAGATGGACTTCTATCTCAGTGCCTTCTAAGGCTTCAGTCTAATTGACTTAGGAAACTGCTTCTGCCTGTGTTGCACCATTATTTTAAAAATTAATGGTTTCTAATGTGCACAATGATACATTAAAAAGCCTCCTTAAATATGAACCCATAAGAGCCTGTTCCAAATATTTCACCTCCAGTTATATACAAGATGCAGGACATGTATACATTTTTCAAGTTCCCTTTCGTATTTTATAAAATTTCTGGTTATCCATCCTTTGCTTGAAAACCTCCAGTGATAGAGCACCCATGACTCCTGAAGACAGGCTGTTCTTAATAGCTCTCACAATTAGGACATTCTTCCCTATTTCAAGTTTAGAACATCCTCTATGAAGTTTCTACCCCCTTAAGAGCTATAGAAAATAAACCAACATTCTCCTCTCTATAACAGTCCTTCAAATATTGGAAGACTGCTATCATGTCTTCCTGTAATCTTCAGTTCTTTAGGATAAACATACTCAATTTCTTTAAATGTTCTTCATAAGAGTTAACCTCCAGGCTCTACACCTTCTTTGTTGCTCTTCTATACACTCTTTCCAGTTTCTTAGCATCTGTCTTATATTGCAATGTATTGCAATCCAATGTATAATTGGATTCAGTATTCCAGATGGTAGTCTGACCAGTGCAGCATAGCACTTTTTTGGCAGATGTAGCACACTGGTGGTTCACATTTATTCTGTGATATTCCAGAATACCCAGATCTTTCTTATAAATACAAATTTGGGTGCTGAGCACCCAAATCCTCCAAAAGAGCAAAATTCAGTTTCTTCACAATGCCCCTACAACAGACTTTGGACCGAAACCATTATCAAGAGAACAATTGCAAGCAGACTCAGTGTTTCTTCCAGCCAAAGACCTCTGCAGGCTTACAGCAGCTATTTGCCTGCTGAATTCCTCCCACTGATTGGCTGCTTCCCTCGTTCTGCATGAAATCTCTTTGCTGCCACTGAACAGCATCTCCATCTCTGCTTAAAACCTCTTTGTGCGTTTGTTGCTGTTGTTACTTTTGCCACTCCACCATTGCTCCTTGGCCTGACTGCTCCATTGCATTCTCCCATCTGGCTACCAGGACTTTCTTGCTCACTGATTGAGCTACAGAAAACTGTCCAATCAGGTCACCTTGAAGGGGACCCCAGTGTAATCACTTCTAGGAAACTTCACAGACTCCTTCCCTGTCTGCAGCATCCAGTGACCCCCACCCCACCCCTATATATTCCTCCCATCAATATAACTTCACACACCTTCAACAACATACTGACCATACAAACTATAGGAGAAACTAGTGGAAAAAAGAAAAAGAAAAAGGGGATGGGAAAAGAGGTGAGGAGATATGGGGAGTTGAGAGGCCTTGTTAAGCAAAGAAATAATTATTTCTGAGTAAAATATATTAAAATCCAAAAAGTCACTGGAAAATACCTTTGAAATTGCTTAGCAAACCTGAAAAGTTTCTCTTCCTTTCTTATTTCCATAACTGGAATGGTGCCAGAGACCATGTGAATGAATTGTCTCCTAACTTCTCCAACAGCAAATTTTGCCTCCTGTTTATCTATTAAATGTCTACATTGAAAGATCTATTGTCTTATCTTATTTGCCAAACACTTCTAATTAGCTCAGTGTGTATCACAAAGGTATGTTTATGCTAGTTTCTCATGCTGTATGCAGATTTAAATTTATTTTCTTACTTCCTTATTAAACCTGTCAACTAGAACTATTTAGCCACAATTCAGTAGCCAAATTCTTAACCTTCCTTGGGTGAATTTGTTGTTGAAAATTGGTTTAGTTGGTATGTGGAGCTCTATTTTTCTTCTTACGACAGTTATGCAAAAGTATCTTGGCATTTATTTACAACAGAAATGTTTATACTAAAGGCGTCCCAAGACATTTGCTTCCAAAGGTAGAATGAGAAATAGCATTCTCCCCAAACAAGAACATAATAGCAACCAAGGCTGGCCAAGTTATTTTGGCATGTGAGATGGAAAAGTCTCATGAACGCCTTTTTCTGGCATGCAAACATACTATAGCCATTCATTAAACACCTTGTGCCTCTTTTCATAGCACCCCAAATCAGCTACTTCTGTAGCCTGCCATGCCCACTAAAAACTAGCACTGGTTGAGCCTATAGTAAACCCTTAAAACTGACAATTTACTGCACATTTTGTCACATCCATAGGATCCCCAATTTTCTTGGTCTTTCATCAATGAGACATTATCACATCTCTCCAACCTTCTCCCTTCCTTTCATTTGTCTGCCCATTAAAATTAGCATTGCTATATTTAGCTGCCTTCAATGCACATGGCCATTCCCATGGGCTCTGAATCAGGATAGGCAGGGCTACAGTTTTCCACCTGTAAGTCAGGGACAGTTTTTTTTTTTCTTTGACACCAGAGCCTTGGAAATCTCAACTAAACCAGAAGACAAGAGCTGGTGAAATGTTCTTAAAATAGTTCCAGTGACCAGCTCCCATTTTAGCTTACTGAAGGCCCATGGTCATGTGAGCAAGCAATATCTCTGCAAAGCAGCACAACTGGTGAATGAAGTCATCCTAGCTTTCTGACAATGTTGATGAGCAATCAGAAGAGCCTGATTTAAGTAGAGGAAGCCTAAGGAGCTACCACTTCTGGACTGAGTCTTTCTTTTTGCTGTGGAAGAGTCAAGCATGTCCCCTTGTGGTCATGCAAGTCCAGCTGAAGAGCTGCTTTAAAAATCTTCTAAGTGGTGTCAGTGACCATTTCATTTGCAGATAACACACACAGCCGTGACATTCTGTGGCATCTCTAGAAGCCAAAATGAATAGCAAAAAATGAAGAAAGTATAAGATGGAGCATATCATACTGGTGATCATCTCTAATCAATGTTCCTATGCTATCTCTTTTTGCCCTGGTTCTACTTTTGCTTTCAGCTCTGGTGAAAAGGATGGATGGATGGATGGATGGATAGACAGGCTACAAGTAAGTTAGACAGACAGGCATCCCCATCAACACGAGTCTTGAAAATATTATTTTTTATCTACACAGATGTTCTTTTTGGCATTCTGGATGATTTTAGGTGTTCTGTCCAGACTTGAGTTTTTTTCTCGGTTGAAGTTTATCTTGTTTCGCCTATACATTTCCTGAATGAAGTGAGACAACAGAGGCAAGGAGGAGAAATGAATGAAAGAGTAAATAGAGAAAAAAGAATGAGCAGGGATAAGATTGTTCTTGCATGAATATGAAAACAAAGGAAAAAATATAAAAAGCATAATAAAAAACAGCCCTTCTGAAATAATACTCTAATGCGAGTGTAAACCTTTGTAAATTTTCCCCTTGACTTGCTGCCTTTCCACTGAAAAGCAGGTTGATATGTTGTGAGAGCATTGAAAAAGGGCTTTAAAATGATTTGAAAAAGTGCTGCAGGTTCACCCAATTGTCAGTGTCTTTCATTGCTATTCATTAAAGCCCACACAGCTTTAATGAAAAAAGAACATTTTTTTTCAGAGTTCCATCCTATCAGGAAATAAAAGGTTGCCACTTTAACAGTCATATTAAAGAGGCTATGCCTTTAACGATTCCATTCATGAAACTACAGTAGTATCTTTTTCTTTCCAGATCACACATGGAAAAAGAGACATGTGGGCTCATACAGGGCACAGAAGAGTACTTCCAAATTATTTTCAAATTGCCTTAGTCCATCTGTTTCAGAAAAGATGCAGTAATGAATAGTGTTAAACTAAGTCTACCCAGTTATGTTATAAGAACATCTAAATTAATTTTGAGTAACCCATTTGGCATGTCTAGTCCTCCCAAAAAAAAGTTAGAACTAAAACCCAATTCAAAAAGCAATCTTTCTGTTAGAAAATCCTGGGCTTTTAACACAGAACTCAACACTCAACACATTAATTGGAGGTAGTGGCAAAGTCATACCGATGGCTGCTGGTTCCCAATGGCAAAGAGTCAATGAGTTTATGAACTCTTGACAGTGTTTTCTAATATAAGGATCCATGGGATACTAGTACCTCTAGAAAAAGATGGGGAACAATACTGATTTTTTTTAAAAAAAAATGGGTAGCATAATTATGTAACACCAGAAGTATCAATAAGGAGATTTGACTGAGTTAATAATTGGCTGGATGAAGCATAACATGGTCCTCATTTAAGGAACACTTGTTCAGTGACTGTTTGAACTTACAGCAGGGCCGAATGAGCAATACTTATGACTGGTCCTTGTACTTATGATTTTATTTTTCCTCTAAAATAAAAAAAACACATACTTTATTACTTCCCTAAAGGCTGGTTGAAGAGTTGAGGTTATATGGATATTGCTGTCATTCATCAAAACTTTATCTGAAGAACTGAGCAGATTAGTTATTTGTAGCATTTGTAGCACTAGTTAATATTCTGCATAGGATAAATATGAACAAAAAATGCGACAGCATAGCCATAATACTCAGATCCTTTATCTGGCCATCAGGACATAATATTTTGTTCACCATTTGTTACCTAGTTTGGATAATGAAACATCTGCAAGAAAACAAGCAAGCTCAGAGAGCACTAAGGACCCCTCATGTCAGACCTGAGCTACAGATATTCTCCTTTATTTGTACATAATATTTTAAATGCTTTTTCCAGTGAAGATATTAATACCTATATTGAGAAAAGTAACTTGAGCAGCGTCCCGGAGAAACATCCAGAGAAAGATTCCATGGCTTCCATGGGAAATACACCCGTTTGTTCTTACGGTTAGAGTAGGTCTGGAGGAGAGGCTCTGTGCTGCTTTTCTTAGTGCCTAGGTGACCCTTATACACAGCTGTTTTCCATCTTTCTTATGTCTGCCTTTTTAAAACATGAAAGCTGTTATCATGAAAGAAGGGAGGAAGGGAGCATCATCTCACAGAAGGAATTTGCTCATGAGGAATAGAGGTTATTCCACTGGGGTTCTCCTCTGTGCTATCAATCAGGCTGAGAAATGTGCAGGCACTGGGCAGTGAAGGTTCTCATAGCTGTCTTGACTCAGCAGTTGTATAAAATAAACGGCACACATTCTGTTGTGAAGAGCTGTGGGAGACGAAGAGAAAAACTACTCATAACTCTTTAGGATAGCCATCTTCAACCTGGAGCCCTTCATGTGTGTTATGGAGTTATAGTCTCAAAACATATGGGGAGGGGACAGGTTTCTGAAGGCTGTGGTTGGGAGACCTGCCCCATGTTGAAGCCTCTGTACAATTTATTTCTTATGATATTCAAGTGTCTATGACCCAAATGTGTTTCCAAGCAAAGGGGTGGATACATATAATAAAACAAGTCTACTGCACATTCTATCCAGAAACTTTCATCAGAAGACAAGAAGATGCACGGACCTCCCTTTTCCTGCAGCCTCTTCCCCTCCAAAGCAGAGGAGGGAGGCAGGGGAAGTTATATGGAATATAAGGGAAGGAAAATGTTCCTTTGCTCAGCTGGAGGTCTTTGCACATGACAGTGAATCTGTTTATTAGTATTATGAAGTTTTATGTCTCCAGTTTTTGAAACTGTCCTGGAACTATTTCAAAATCAATAGCCAAATGTTGCAGGGTCAATGACCGAGGAAGGAATATTCTGTTGGCAGTGTAGGACTAATAGTTTGTCAATGGCATCCACACAATAGAATAAGAAAAAATAATAATAAACATTAAAGCATAGAGAAAAGGAAAGAAAAATCTCAACAGCATTTCAGCAATGCTCAAGACTTGTTGCATTGGGATTATTCTCCACTATATTTTTTAAAAATGTGAAAGAGAACTTGTAGCATGTTAACTATGTCATCCTTTCGCTGTCTGCCTTTAAACAATTTCATTCCAGAAACACTGCTTTTTGCATTTCAGTTTGATACAGTTTTAATTGTCTGATTTGATACTGTTTAGCCCTGTAACATAAGAGTGTTTATCAGAAAAAGCTATCTTATTGCTATTTTCTTTGTCTAGGTTTATTCTTTAGTGATTAACAATTCTTATCTTATTTAACACTGTCTTGAATTTAATTTCCTTAAGGATGTAGGATATAAATAATAAATAAGTACCATAGAAAATCCCCAGAAATATTAGCTCAAAGAGTTAGGACTGGTAAAACTGTCCTTTGGCCAATAACCCAGTACAAGACAACAGAATCCAGAATTGCTTCATCTCCATTTATTTTTTATATATGTTCCCATCTTTGTTAGGTCCTGAAATTGGGCACTGAGGCAGATCAGAGGTGGATGTCCAAATATAGTTATTTCTTCCACCCATGTACATATACTGATAATCTTCACAGATTTAAACAACCTTATGAAGATTCATTGGAAATTACATAATGAATGATCCACAGATTATCATATCATGGATCTATTTAACAAGTTGTATGGTGCATTGGAGGAAAAAAATGTGTCCACCCATGGTAACTGATGGAAAGACATCGCAATATATCCACCTCCCTGCTGCAGATCAAGATGCATTCTACCATCACTCTCTACGCAGGCAGCTGAGACAATGCGTCCGCAAAGAGCTGGCTTTATTTATTAGACAGCTTAGGAGGCATTAATTGGTTGCTCTCATAGTTTCTGCTCAGAAAGGTACAGTAATCACAGGGGCATTTTTGGCATTGCTGACATAGTTTTCCAGCCCTCCTGCTGAGAAACAGGGACCCTTGCATACTTCAAAAGGGCTTAAAGGCTAGGGTTGTGCCACCACAGTAGCAGTGCTGGTGTAGGACTAGGGTGTGGGGAATTTGCAATCGAGGATTAAATACCAGGGCTATTGTGGAATTTTAAACATTGGTTTTTCCGACTGACCACAGGCCCAGAGCTTGTGTGTGGCATGTTTGAATCTCTAAAGTGCTTGTAGTCCTGTGATCTTTGTTTTCATAACATATCTTTTCTCCTTCTCCCTCAAATATATGTTGCTTTGGCTGTTCCACAGTCACAAATTAGCAAAAGAGACACATGAATTGGTTAAACCTGGTCTAGCTTAAGGGAGAAGAAACTAAAGATTTCAATCATGCCATTTCTGGTGGCTGTATTGTGTGCCTTCTTTGTTCTTTCTTATATGCTGGGACTGCAAATATCCATATCCATCAGTTTGCAAGAATCCTGCCCAAGGTGGGCTCTGCCAGTCTGTTCTCACAAAGGTTTTGAATGGGTTCGCTTATAGAACTGGGAAATTCTGGCTTCACGTACTCATGCATTCAGTGTCACTAGGAATCAATATGTGTATTCGAACTTGGTTCTCTAACCCAGATACAAAGCATCTGAGGCACAGTAACTCAGTGGCTTAATGAACTGGAAGTGGTCTTTGTTCCCGCAGTTTGAGTCCTAACGTCATGTGGCAAGGTGAGCTCCCATCACTTGCCTCAGCTTTCACCTATCTACCCATTAGGAAGCATGCTTTCTGTGAGTAGATAAATAGTACCACTTCAATGGCAAGATGAGCTAGCACTTCATGTAGACCTGGGGTGTCAAACTCAGTTTCATTGAGGACCACATCAGGGTTGTGTTTGTCCTCAGGGGACTAGAGGAAGGGCATGGCCAAGGTGGGCATGGCCAGCTTGATGTTACTCCTGTCAGGGGTGCCTGTGGTGACCCAAGTGCTCTGCCAGCAAAAACAGGCTCCCAAGCTCTGTTTTTGGCTGCCATGGCCTCCTGCAACCATCTACCAGTGAAAATGGAGCTTGGGAGGGCCATTTTTGCTGGCAGAAGCACTGCAGGCTGGTCCTTTGCTATTTCCAGGTCATCCCCGTAAGCCAGATCTAAGTACCCTGTGGGCCAGATCTAGCCCTGGGCTAGATCTGGCCAGAGTTTGACACTCCTGGTGTAGACAGTCAGTAGACAGTGCTGGTGCTCAGCCTTCCCGGATGAAATTCCTATTTGCAAGGCAGCTTCGGTGAAAGAAGAGGGCCCCAAATGACCCTGCAGGATGCTGTTCTTCTTTCTTTCTGGTGCAGAGCTAGCTCACCACCTGTGGTGCACCTTGAAAAGTGGGTGGGTATGAACTGAGCATGGGCTAGAAGTCTTAAGCCAAATAATTACTCTGAATTAGCATTGTAGTCTCCTGGCTAATGTAACATCACCATACATTGAATGAATGAATGAATGAATGAA
>JAEANM010021005.1:0-11966 GCA_017656035.1 Myanophis thanlyinensis
ATATGGCTCTTACTGAAATAAATTTCCAAATATTTTGCTTTCATGGCTCTCTGAGTCAAAAAGGTTCCCGACCCTTGTGTTAGAGGGATCTCACCCCCCCCCCCTCCGTTCTGGTTTCTCTCTCGCTGCAGGATTAAAAGGGCCAGTTCGCTCAACTTCCTGAACAAAAGCTTAGAAGAAGAAGAGCCCAGCCAGGTAACACACCTATGGGGAAGCATTGAATTATCACTTTACCAACATTGAGAAGAACCGTCCCTCCGACGAGACCCAGGCCAGATTAACAAGAAAGGGGTTGAATGGCACTTTCCTCATCATCCTTTCCCAAAAAATCCCCCCCAAGCCCCAAAACAAACCCCCTTGGGTGATGCCAAGCTGGCATCTCTACCCCCTCCCCATAATTTCTTTTGCTCTTTCTCTCTCTAGGGCTCCGGCAACCTTTGCGACAGCCGAGGTTTAAGCGCCAGCAACGTCGACCTGCCACGCCGAAGGTCCTTGATGGCGTGACGTCCCCTGTGGCTCGGTGGGGGGAAGGGTGCGTGTCTGTGTGTGCGTGTGTGCGTGGAAATCCGGACCACGTCAGGGCTGCTTCTCGAGCTTCTGACCGGTGCCTCATCCTCCGAGAATTCCCCGTCCTGCTGATATAACAGCTTCCGCCATTGCAAGCTCAGAGGCAGAGCGGTATCTCACGCCCCCTTTCACGGGTGCTGCGGGCACCCCACAAGCACACCCAGCCGCCCCCACATCCATGGTCTTCCTCTCCCCCCCTCCCCCTAGCATGTTGCCATCCTTAGCCCTGACTACCGAGTGCCACTGTTCGACCACCCACCCTCTTTTAAGTCCAGATTAACGCAGGACGTCACGACGCGTTGCCACGACACACCGTGTGTACTGCCTCCTTGTTGGGGGCCAAGGGACACCCCCACCCCAAGCCCCACCCCCGAAGCTACATGATGAATTTTCAAGGCCTCCCTCTTCCCAGAATGTGGTGGAAAAGGGAGCGACCGAGAGTCCCGAGAGAAAATAATAATAATAATATAATCTGCTGGGGTTTTCTGGTGAACGGCTTTTTGCGCTCGTGTGTTGCAAGCGGGGTGTAAAAACGATCTCAACTAGCCAGCCCTCCCGGACACCTCAGGTCTTGCAACCCACACCTTAATTTGTTTGTCTGCAAAGGAAAAAACAAAAACCACGATCACGGTTGGAGACCCTTGAATGGCTCTCTTCCCACCGTTTGGGTCCTTCCTTGTTTAGAATCTGTTGTGCGAGATCCCAGCCGGCCCATCCTCTCTCGAAATCCTTTCCCTCTTTCTCCTCAATCTGCACTGGATTTTTTATTTTTATTTTATTTTTTGGACCGCCTGGGGATTACGATATAAAGACCCTGCGGGCCTCTGATTCAGGGACTCACTTACTGACAGAATTATACCCTGTGTCCGTGCAGATATTCTTTTCTTGTTCTTCCTTGCTCCTCTCTTGTCTCCCCATTCCAGGTTTTAGATGCTGGGGTCATCTTCCCTGAGCAAGATAGATTATTAATCAAATTCCCACTGTCTCTCATTTTAAGGGGGGGGGCGATATAGACCCCTTGCCACTCTCCTTCCCTGCTCGGGAGCGATGGGTAGAGGGATACATCCAGCCCTTAACCCCGAAGGCCATCGCATCCGATGCCCACCTATCTCATCCTGTTTCTCTGACTGCACCCCTTCTTAGCAAGATATGTAGCCCCTTTCTTCTCTCCACTCGTGTTGCTTGGGCATCCATTCAGTAAAAATAATAATAATAATAATCAATAGCTAAGGATTTTAAGCCAAAGGAGTTAGAAAACGGGCTTGAGCAGAAGATCCAATCCCATTTCGGATGGGTCATCTTCTCTCCGTAACCTTGCCTCCTTCACTTGGCAAATGCTTTTCTCTTCCTTCTGCTGCTCGTAGAGACGGAGGACACTCCCAAAACGGCGTATTTATCTCAGATGTCCTTTCTCTATTCCTCTGGTGTGTCCCTTCCTGGGGGTGGGGTGGGGGCGGATGGGAGAGAAAGCCCCCTGTTTTTTGGGACCATTGCAAACGCAGGGAGCCTGCCTCCCGTTTCCAAATTCTGCTTTCGACCTTCGCTTTGTGGCCAAAAAAAATAATAATAATGCTGTTTTTGCAAAAACCAAAAGCAGGAAGAAAGCTCCACCCAACTGAAGCCCCCTTGCTCTATTAAAAGCCCGTAGGGAGGACAGTCCAGTCATTGTGCAGTTTATTTATTTGTTTTTTTTAAATCCCCCCCTTCCACTTCCCAGGGATTTGAAAGTGGGCAGGGCCCCGGTAACTTATTATATCACCTAAATCTTGTGTGCATGTTTGCGGGTGCACGGGTGTGTGTGTCTGTGTGTGAGAAGAAGAGGTCCATGGTTACGTCAGTGGGGGCGGGGGGATGAAACGAAAGGAACAGAATTGTGCTCTGTATTTAATTATGTCGCTCTAGAAATAAAACAAAAGAGGAATATTATCTCTGGTTTGGTTCTATTTTTATTACTAATTTTATTCTTCCCCATCCTTCTTTTGAAAAAAAAAAAAATTCTTTCCATTTAAACACGTCCGATGGGAGGCCCTAACGAATTAGAAAATCAAAGGCGTATGAATCTCCAAGGCTGTTTTTTTTTTTTAGGGAGCTGGCTAAATAATCTCTCAGCTCCCGTGTTCCGTGCATGCAGGAAGGCTAATCCGATATTTAAATTTGTGGTTGTGTTTTTAGATGTATGCACGCACACACCCTACGAACACAGCCGTATTATTGTGGAGAGAATAAAAGGTGAATAGGATGATGCAACTGTCATAAATATGAGTCAGTTTCCAAGCCTCCGAATTTGGATCACATGACCGTGGGGGATGCTGGAACGGTTGTTAAGTGTGAAAAACGGTCATAAGTCACTTTTTTTCCAGTTGCCATTGTAACTGGCCACTAAGGCGAGAACTACCTGGTAGATAAGCCAAGAACAGGCAACAGCACATATTTTATAAGACTGTATAATAAATACTACAAAATATACAACGTGTTAAGTTTGTATATGTAAAATGACACAGGTGTGACTGGACCCAGAGTTTGTCGATGCAAAATATATTCAAAATAATTTTAGGCACTGAAATAAAGATCTAATCGTTTAAATATTTCACATGTATAAACTGGGTGTAAATGGTCACAAACTCAGATCCTATTATCTAATTAAGTGGGTTATTTAATAACCGTGTATGTATAATAAATCATAGAAATATATGACGTGTAAGTTTATATGTGTAAATGATACAGGTGTGACTGGACCCAGAGTTCGTGGATGTGAATTATTAAAATAATTTAGGCACTGAAATAAGATTTAAATATCTCACACCTATAAACTGGGCATAAACGGCTGCATAATCAGATCCTATTTAAATAATATCTAAGGAAGTGGGTTATTTAATAACTAACCAAATACATAATTCAATTGCTCCATAATGGCCCCCTAAATTATTACAGGGCCTGTTATAAACAGCTGAGGTTAAGAACTCAATTTCCCAGAATGCCTCCTGGGCAGCGGCCATGACGCAAAGACAACGCCGGGCCTGGATGACGTCAGAACCAGGAAGCCGGAATCTCGCGTTTCCCGACAGGCCGCGCACGCGCGCGAGAAAAAAAAAAAGAGAGAGAGAGAAGAGCCGGCACCTTGACTTTAAGCATAAAGGTGCCTCCTCCTCCTCCTCTTTAAAAAAAAAAAAAAGTCAGCGCAGAAGACTACGCCTCCCGGCGCGCCCCGCGCGGCCCGCGCGTGCGCGTTGATAAAGTCGCCCCTGCGGGGTGAGGGCGGGGGGAGCGGCGGCGGCCATCTTGTGCGAGGAGCGACCGGAGCCGCCAGGCAGGAAGGAAGGAAGGAAGGAAGAAAAGGAAGAAAAGAAAGAAAGGAGAAGCCGACAACAGAGCCGCCCGCTTGCCCGCCCGCCCGCCGCGGAGGAGCCGCCGCCGCCGCCGCCGCCGCCATGAATCCCGAGTAGTGAGTGTCGTCCGCCGCCGGGGTGTCTCCGTGAGGGAAAGAAGGGAAGGAAAAAGCTTCCTTTACCTCAGTTTTCCCTCAGTTTCCCCTCAGCCGAGCCCGCCTGCCTCTCCTGGCTCGTTTGACAGCCGGACTACAAGTCCCATCGGCCCCGCACGGGGTTGTTGTTGTGGGGAGGGGGGGGTTTCTCTCTCCTGAAGGGGCGGACTACACGCCCCATCAGCCGCTTTCTGTCCCCGAGCCGGAAGAGTTTTGAGGGCTTGGTGGTGGTGGGGTTGCTAAGTGGGTGGGGTCCCCTTCCCCATCGTCCACAGCCGGGTGTTTTTGGGGGAGAGGGTGGGCTTTGTAACCCCGTTCCTGTATATGTGGGGGGGGGGATTGCAGGCCCCATCGTCCACAGCAGGGGGAGTGTCGTTTCTAACCCCCCCCCAAAGATGGGGGCTGCTGAATTGTGGCATTGTGACCCATGTTCCACAGCAGGCAGGCAGGAAGAGGGGTTTTGGGGTGGGTGGGAGAATGGGGGTTGTGGCCCCATCATCCACAGCAAAGCCAATTCCTTCCCCTCTCCCCCCTCCAGGGTGTGGTCCCTGCTGGGAGAATGGGAGTTGCAGCCCCATCATCCACAGCCGCACCCCCCCCCCTTCCTCTCCACTGGTGTTGGGTAGCCAATATATATATATTTATTATTAAGGATTTTGTATCATTAACTTAAATATATATATATGTGTATATAATATAAAATCCTTAATCTTTTCCATTTGTGGAGTTGCAAGCCCATCATCCCCATCTGGGCAAACCCTCCCCTCCCCCCAAGACGAGTGAGATTGCAGCCCCATCATCCACAGCAAGGCCAATTTTTCTCTCCAACCTTGGTCCCTTAGGCTTCCCACATTAGACATTTTTAAAAAAACACCATCATTCCCAGCTGACCCAGCCTTATGGATTTACAGTCCAACTCAAGTTTATTTACAAGTTGGCTATAAACCATTTATTTGCTCAGGAAGGGAATATTTGGGCCAAATATGGCAAAAGTATTAGAGGAATATTAGAGAAAGCGGATAAGGTGCTTTATATTTTTTTAAGGTTGTTTCTAATATCTTTTTTTTTCCAGCTTGTAAAAATGTTTTTTTTAAACCTTGTGTAATTTTACAATTGTTAGCTTTTAAAATCGCGAATGGTTTTGCGATGCTGGCTTATGGATGTGACGCAGGCGTAGTCCTCGACTTACAACCACGGTTTGTTTAGAGACGGTTCAGGAGTCACCAGAGGAAAAAAGGAACTTGTGGCCGTTTTTTTCACACTTAACGACCTGCGGTCACGGGAACAAAACTCAGGGAGGCTTAGCAATGGACTCGTATTTATGACGGTTCCCATGTCCCGATCCTCCTTTTACGACCACCTGACAAGCCGTGTCAACGGGGAAGCCAAACTCACTTCACAATATGATGAATCATGGCTGGCTGGGGAATTCTGGGACTTGAAGTCCACAAGTCTTAAAAGTTTCCCTGGTCTAGTATATAACATGGGAATATCACAAAGCCCCTTCCCGGTTTAGCTAAGCCATTTTTCACTTCTTCCTTCCCTTAGACCTGAGCAGCAGGTTGGACTAGGAAGATTTCCAAGATCCCTTCCAACTCTGTTATTCTGTATTCTGGACTTCCATTTTCCAATTTCCTATTTCTACTTTTTCCCACACCCAGAAAATCCCCTTCCTCCATTATAAATTTCCAGTGACTCCGAATCCTCTTGTACACATTGGTCCAACTTTTTTGCTCTCTTGTTTTAGGGTTGTTGTTAGGTTGGGTTTTTTTTGCAAAAATTAAGCCTTAAACTGCATTTATCCTGAGATCAAAGAAAACCAGATTGTGGAATCCTTGGTCCTGCTGTGCCTTCTTATTAAACACCTTGCATTTTAATATAAACAGTTCCTCTCTTTTCCTTGGCTTGCCCCTCAATTTAAGACCCCCCCTTAATGTGGCTTTTTCAGAGGGAAAAAAAAAACCCCTCAGGTGTGAATGAGTGGTGATTTAACACTCTGTTATTAGAGGTTTTTACAGGATTTGCTTGCCTTTAAACATATTTGGTCCTCCTGGCCCTCTGGTTTAGGAAAGGCATGAGCGATACAAAGTTCATTTAAGGTGCCACGGGACGCCTTAAGAGGTTTGTTGTGACAAAATAAACACCAACCCATCTTGGATAGTCAGCTTCGGTGGGACTTAATTTGCCCCTCGGCTGAGCACTAGGCGGTGTTGACACATCGCTTTAAGCCACGGAGTTAATTTTGGCAAACCACAGGGACAGAGTTCATACAGGTCAAACCAAAATTAAACAATTCAGTCTCTGTTTCCATCTTTAAAAAAAAAATTGCCTTTACCGCCACCGGATGGGATTATCCAGAACTATTCCTTGTATTATTTCCTTTGCATAAATCACTTGCGTATCCTTGTAAGAATATGGCCTTATTTTGCCTCAACTTACGGCCACTACAAAGCCTGGAATTTTGGTTGTAAGGTGTTAACAGTTGTAAGTCCAGAAGCCCCTGGACTGGACTCGATATTATGACCCTTTTTACAATGGCCACAAAGCCAGGCACCACAATCGTTCAAACAAATCCTTTGATATCTTAGTGACACAACTGCGAGACACCCCAATCTGGTCATAAAAGTGAGCCGGTTGCCCGGTGTCTCAAAGGGAATCTCAAGTCACTGCGTGTTTCGTCCCTCTGTGCGGCAGTCAAAACTTCAAGGGGACATGAGGGACGGGTGGCGGTTGTAAGTTTGAGGATGGTTCGCAAGTAGCTTTTTTCCAAGCCGGTCGTAACTTCGAATAGTCATTAAACGACCGCTTGTAAGTCGAGGGTGGCCTGTAAAAGCCCCACCTTTGAATTCTGAAGCCAGTGTTAATAATGAAAGTGAAATAGTTGAATGAGGGATTTTAATTTTATTTTTTTTTACAACTGCAGACCTACAAAACATCTCCCCCGCCTTTGATCTATTTCTTAATTACAGGTCTTGGCTAGAAAGCGATGCACAAATTGTGAAACAAACAGGAATGGCTGCAGACTAGAGGATAATTATTATTTATAATCTGATTATTTGACCTGTCATTATATCAGAGGGCAATGCCAGCGCCTGGAATGTAGAAGAGGCATCCGCGGTTATGTACAGGTTGCCTTGGACTTACGGCAGTCCCTTTAGTGACCGTTCAAAGTTGCGACAACACTGGGAAATAAAAGTTGACTTAGGACTGTTTTTCACACTTAACGACCGTTGAATCATCCCCTACGGTCACGTGATTTAAAAAAACCCTTTGTTTTTTTCGGCAACTGGCTTGTGTATTTATGACAATCGATTCCCCTTTTGCAACCTTCTGACGAACAAAGTCCGCGGGGAAGCATGCTTCGCTTAACGACTATCTGTAACTTAACGGCGGTGGTTTCCCTTAATCCCTGTGGTACGAAAGTTTTTAAAACCGGGGCAAAAGTTCACTTTGTCTCGCTGGAGAACATCAATTTGGAGCTCCGTTGCAGTCGTAAGTCGAGGACTGCCTGCCCGTATCTACTGTCAGGCACTGTGGGAGATTCAGTTGCTCAATCAGTCAGAGGCCATCGGATGGATGGGTGAAGGTTACTTCGATGTTGCAAATCCAATCAGGGGCCCTAGTAGTTTGACTCACCCTAGTAGTTGCTTCATGCTAAGTGACAGGAAGTTGGACTTTACTCACTGTGTGGAAGAGGCAGAGCAAGCACTCTGCAGGAGCTCAGAGGCACCATAGACAGGCAGGGAGGGAGGACTCAGGCCTCCTAACGCAAACTGACAAATTCGAGAGGGGCTTCTCAAGAGTGTCAGTAGTCCTCGTTATTACAACAGTTTTGTTCAGTGACCGTTTGACTGAAGTGACAACAGCTTTGAAAAAAAGTGACTTAGGACCGTTATTTGCAGTTACGACCTTCGCATTGGTCATGTGGTCAAAATTCACAGGCTTGGCCATTGATTCATATTGTAGCATGAACAAAATATGGGGTGGGGGGGATGATTTAGGACCGTTATTCGCATTTACGACCGTTGCAAGACTCCTTCTCTCACAGGATCAAAATTCAGAGGCTTGGCAAACTGACTCATACTTATGACCATTGCAGTGTTTGTTTCTGACAAGCAAAGGCAGTGGGGGCAACCAAGATTCATTTAGCGGCCGTGTTCCTAGCTTAACAGCTGCAGTGATTTGCTTAACAAACATCTTGCTCAGCAACAGGAAAATCGGGGGCTCGAATGTGGTCATAAGTTCAAGGATGCCTATAGTGGAATCCCAGGCTGTTTCTGTTGCAAGCTCTTGATTTGGGGTGTTTTTTGTTGTTGTGTTAAGGAACTAGGGTTATTTCTGTAAGGTGTCCCCCCTCGAAACTAAAACTCCCATCAATGATTGTTCAATGACTGTGGTTTTTCTTAACCAGGATTGTATGACAGATGAGCAGACCTGCCTATCATCAGGGATTGGGCCACCTCATGTTCTCCAGAACCTCTGGCCTCTTAACGCCTCCAATTCATGATGGTAGATAGAGATGTGAAGCCATGATGATCAAACCATCTCCAGCTTGCTGTGGCCCACAGCACATCTGGATTTCGGTCAAAACAGAACTGGAAGGGACCTTGGAGGTCTTCTAGTCCAACCCCCTGCCCAAGCAGGATACCCTGTACCATTTGAGACAAATAGCTGTCCAGTCTCTTCTTAAAAACCTCCAGTGATGGAGCACCCACAACTTCTAGTGGCAAGCAGTTCCATTGGTGAATTGTTCTCACTGTTAGGCAGTTTCTCCTTAATTCCAGGTTGCTTCTCTCCTTGATTAATTTCCATCTGTTGTTTCTTTTCTTTTTTTTAAATAAAGGGTTTTTTATTTTTTAACTTACCAAACTTACATCACCCATTAAACAGTGTGACGTCTGGGTGCAAACAATTTGCATAGTAATAGTTAATAGTTTACCATATAATATCATTAGGTTATTATTCATTGCGTGCATCTTCCAATAATACTGATTTTTTTTTCCCTTCTTTCCTTTAGTAGCTCTCCTTTATTTCCATAATCCATTGCTTCTTTTCCTGCTTTGACCCCCACCTTCTTTGTGGCAAACCCCTCAGAGATACTGGAACATTTCCTATCATGTCATCCCTAATTCTTCTTTTTCTCTAGACTGGCCGTACCCAAATCCTGCAGCCATTCTTCATTATCTTTTAATCTCCAGGCTTTTCATCATCCAAGTTGCTCTTCTCTGCACTTTTTCCAGAGTCTCAACATTTACTGAGAAGGACTTGTTTAGTTGACACTTCCGGCCACCAGCAACATCGATGGTGTCTCGCGTCTCTCTTGACAAGTTGCCAATCGTGGTTGCCTGGCTCACCTTGAGCAAGATTTTTCAGCGGTGTCACCAGGAAGTGCCTCGTCCAGCCGTTTTGCCCGTTCCATTAAACCAGGACAACTCACTTCCTGCACTCCCAGCTAGCTGCAACGTGCTTGTGGCACCTCTTGGCATTGTGGTGGTGGCGGCGTGTGTGTCTTTACCCTTCCAGGGTGTGCAATCCTGGGAAACCAAAAACACCTCTGCGAAATATTTGTGTGTTGTGTGGAGAGTTGCGCGCGTTGGGTCTCTCGGCCATCCTTGGATCTATGGAGCCTTAAATATTTCATGCCGGAAAACTGCAGCCTTGCTCTTCTTAGCTCTGTGACTTAAAAAATATGGGGTGTGTGTGTGTGTGTATGTATGTGTATCTGTGTTTTGTAGCCTAAAAGCACTTTTTCTCCAGCTCTGAACACCACCCGCCTCCCAAGGAGAAAGGATGTGGTCTTAAAATAGGAGTGGGGCGGAAAGAGGATTTTCTGTTGGCGTTAGGAAGTGTTGTCTTGTGGTTATGGACGGTTGCTTCCGCCTGAAAAAATGGGGTGATGGTGGAAATATTATGCATTTAGCAATCGGCTTAAAGGATCTTTTTATCGAAATTTCTGTCCCTTCATTTTCTTGGCTGCTTTCAGCCCTGGATAATCTGGTTAGGTTCCTCAGTTTACAACCGTTCATTTAGTGATTGTTGGACGTTAACAGCGGCACTTTAAAAACCTGTAACCGGTTTTGACACTTAACGACCGTTCCCGCATTCTCATGGTCCCGCGATCCGAATTCAGACCTCGGCAACCGGCTCATATTTGTGACGGTTGCACGGTCCTGGGGAGGTTTGACCTTCCCGGCGAACAAAGTCAACGGGGGAAGCCTGGTACACAGAACGACGGCATGCTTCACTTAACAACTGCCCGTGGTTCGCTTAACGAACAAGGCAAGACAGTGGCAGCGTTTTGGCTTGTAAACTGTTGTAAGAAAGGTCGTAAAATGGGGCAAAACTCACTCTCTTGCTTAGCAGAGAGCAAATTTGGGGCTCAGTTGTGGCCGTAAGGCGAGAATTACCTTGTAACTCCTAACTGCTGGCTTCTGGGGCAGTTATGCTTGCCCGGGGAAACTTTTATTTTTACACCCTAGCTTATAATCCTCGCTCTCTTGAGTTGAAGTTAGGAACTGGGGTTGGATATAGGTTGAACCTCCACAGGACTAGAAACTGGTATGAGGTCTTTGATGCTCCCTGAGCTCTGTTGTTTTCTTGCAGACGTTTCGTGGCCCAACTAGGTAACCCCATCAGTGTTAGAAAGGAGGAGGAGGGTTTGGGGGTCCTTGGTGCTCCCTGAGCTTTTGCAGACGTTTCATGACCCAACTGGGTAACATCATCAGTGCTGTAGAAGGGAGTGGGGTTTCTGGAGTGGAAGAAGAGGAAGAGGAGCAGGACTGTGGGGTCTTCGAGGCTCCCTGAGCTCCGTTGTTTTTCTTGCAGACATTACATGACCCAACTGGGTAATGCCATCAGTGCTAGAATGGAGTGGGGGGGACAATGAGAAGGGTGGGGGGGAAGAAGAGGAGGACTGTGGGGTCCTGGGTGTCCTCTAAATCCGGTTGTTTTCTCGCAGGCCTTTCCTGAGGAGCCTGCTCAGCGCCAGACCTCATTTCAACCCTGAGCTACAAATAATTCTCCTTTATTTATCTCCTTCCTGGGGTGTTGCTCCTCGTCCGTCACCAACCAAGCATCCGTTTCCCCCATCCAGAAGATTAGGAAGTAGCAAGCCCCTCCCCTCTCTTTGCTTTTTGAAAGTCAGGAAAAGTGCCAACGCACCCATCTCGTGACTCGCCCGCCGTTCACCCCCCCCCCTCTCTTTCTCTGCCTGCCACTCAAGAGAAGAGCTGGGCTGTTAAGAAACTTCCGCTGGCAATTGTCTTTATTCGCCCGTCCGGTCTTGGGGAGGGACAGAGCCCTATCCGATAACTTGCTGGCCAGTCTAGAAATCTACCCCGGGTTTTGCAACTCGGGGCAAAGGTCACGCCACAGGAGGATTCTGGGACTTGAAGTCCAGGACCATCCATTTAACAAAACATCTGTGGCTGGAGAAAGCTCAAGTTAGTTAGCCGGTCAGCCCGGCCAAACTCTCATTCCCAGAGCCGAGTCTTTGAGATAAATTTACAAGCAGTCCTTAATTTGCAACCGTTCATTTAGTGCTCCCCCCCCCCCCCCCCACATACTTAACACCATTGCAGCATCCTGTGATCAAAATTTGGACACTTGAATTCTGGGTTCGTATTTACGACGGTTGTAGTGCCACCGGTTCACCTGTTGTGACCTTTTGACAAGCAAAGTCCATGGGGTGGGGGGGAGCCAGATTCGCTTAACAACGGTGGCGAGAAAGGCTGTGAAATGGGGTGCAAAACTCCCTTAGCAACTGTCTCACTTAGCAGCGGAAATTCGGGGCTCCGTTGTCGTAAGTCGAGGACAGCCTATATATATATATATATATATCAAGTTCAGAGATGAAGAAACACATTCAAACTTCCTTGCCCCTCTTTGATCTCTGTGTGTGTGTGTATGTTTTTTTTTT
>JAEANM010021006.1:0-11965 GCA_017656035.1 Myanophis thanlyinensis
CCCTCCCCGAATCTGAGCAATTTTATCTTGCAGAAAACAAGAAAAATCCTCGGCCCGCCCCTGCAAGGGATCTTCCCACTCCCTCAGCTCAAGGAGGGATCGGGTCACCCTAATCAGGGCCGCCAGGCAGTTTTCCACAGACGCAATAAGGATGGAGAAATAAGAACATCTCGCCGTCATTATCGCCACTAAATACATCCTAATATGGGATCGTAAAAGTGTTCAATCAGACTCAGAGCGGCTAGCCCTCCAACCTCTCTCTAGGCATCTTTTTCGGCGCTTCATCTCCCTTAGCTCCTCGGAGAACCAGGGAGCCAACTGGGATCGACGCCGAGTCAGAGGCCGCAAGGGCACGACCCGATCAAGAGCCCCAGCCGCCACCCTCTCCCAGGTGGCGACCAAGTCTCCGACCGAGTCGTGTGTAAGTGCCTCGGCGCCTGGGATGGAACCATTTTGTTGGCTCCACCTCCCTGCAATGGGGGGGGGGGGCGAATCGGAAGTCCAACCTAAGGAGCGAATGATTCGACCATGACACGGGTTCGATCAAAATATCCCCTAATCCAAGATCATTCTGCCACTGTTCTGAGACAAAAACTAAATCCAGGGTGTGACCTCCTGTGTGAGTGGGGTCCCGAATTACTTGGGTCAGGCTCATGGCTGTCATGGAAGCCATGAACTCCTGAGCCACCCCTGAGGTCAAGCCGGCAGAGGGAAGGTTGAAGTCCCCCATAACCAAAAGTCTGGGGGTCTCCACCACCAAGCCAGCTATAACCTCGAGGAGCTCAGGCAGGGCCGACATAGAAATACATTTGTTCTATATGTGCTACTATTTGCAAGACAAAATGAATTTAAATGCTATAAAAGACATGGTAGTAGCATTCCTGATTTTCTAAAATCCATTACTACCTACATGTATTTCTTTTTTTAGCTGTTCCCATTAGGAGTTGCCACAGCAAATCATCTGTTTCCACCTATCCTCAGCGTCCTCTACTCTCGCCCCAATTAACTTCATGTCCTCTTTTAGCACATCCATATATCTTCTCTTTGATCTTCCTCTTGACCTCTTGCCTGGCAGATCCATCTCCAACATCCTTCTACCAATCTAACCATTATCTCTCCTCTGCACATGTCCAAACTATCTCAACCTGGCCTCTCTGACCTTGTCCCCAAAACAGCTGACCTGAGCTGTCCCTCTGATGTTCTCATTCCTAATCCTGCCAAGCCTAGTCACTCCTAAAGAAAACCTCAACATCCTCATCTCTGCTACCTCCATCTCTGCCTCTTGTCTTTTCTTCACTGCTACAGTCTCCAACACATATAGCATAACAGGTCTCACTACTATTTTGTACATCTTTCCTTTGATTCTTGCTGACACTCTTCTGTCACACAACACTCCTGACACCTTTCTCCACATATTCCAACCTGCCTGCATTTGCCTCTTCACTTCTTTTCCACACTCCCCATCGCAGTGGACTGTTGACCCCAAATACTTAAATTCCTGCACCATCTTGACCTCAGCCCCTGTAACCTCACTGTTCCACTTCCCTCCCTCTCATTTACACACATGTATTCTGTCTTACTATGACTGACTTTCATTCCTCTTCTTTCCAGAGCAGACCTCCACCTTTCCAGGTGTTCCTCCACCTGCTCTCTGCTCTCACTACAGATCATAATATCTTCCGCAAACATCATTATCCATGGGGATTCCTATCTGACCTCATCTGTTAACCTGTCCATCACTATCGCAAACAAGAAGAGACTCAGAGCTGATCCTTGATATAGCCCCACCTCCTTCTTGAACTCCTCTGTCAGACTTACAGCACATCTCATTGTCATACTCGTCTCACATATATCCTGAACTATTCTGACATACTTCTCTGCCACTCCTGACATCCTCATACAGTACCATAGCTCATCTCTTGGCATTCTGTCATACGCATTCTCTAAATCTACAAAGATGCAATGCAGCTCCTTCTGACCATCTCTATACTTCTCCATTAACATTCTCAGGGCAAAAATTGCACCAAAGAGGTCATGAAGCCATACTGCTACTCACAGATATCCACTTCATGTCTTAGCCTAGCTTCCACTAGTCTTTCCCAATTTAATAATGTTTAATAATGTCCAAAGGAAATATTACTAGTAGCCATGGATGTTTGCAGGGTGACAAATGGTAAAATGAGTATTGTATTCATTTTTAAATTAGTTTATAATATATAATACAAAATTTCAAAAGAAAATAGGAGGAAAATAGGGGAGGAAAGGGGGAAAGGAAAAGTGTAAGGCAAAGGGAAATAGAAAGAATGGCATTAACTTCTGACTCTTTTCGATGAAGTAGAATAAGATAGTAACATCAATCTTCAACTTTTTACTTCTATATAATAATATAAACTAGCCATTTCTATAACAAACCTATTAATCAGTAAAACCCAGAATCAGAGTTTCATTTTTTTTACCTCAAGGCAACATCCAGAAATAGTTTCCAATAATTGTAATTATAAAAGTAATTGTATTTTTTTTCTTTAATCAAAGCAATCAATTTGGCCATTTCTGCTAACTCCATCAACTTTTGCAGACATTCATCAAAATCAAAGTGTCCTTTTTTCCATTAAACCCAGAAGAAAAGTTTCTGGTTTTATCTTTTTATTCACTTTGAGAATTTTCTGCATTAGGATGTGAATCCTACTTCAGTATTTTTTTGCTTTATCACATGTCCACCATAGATGATAAATGCTCACTTCTTTACTTTTACACTTCCAACATTCATTGAAATACCTTTATATATTGCCAACTTAGCTGGTGTTAAATATCAATGATGCAACATTTTATACACAAAATATTTTAAATTGTAATTTAATGTAAATTTTATACCTTTTATCCACATATTCTCCCATTGTTCCAGCATTACATTATATCCAAAGTTTTTCCCACTGAATCATACAATGCTTTGCACATTCATTCTCCAAAATGAGAATCATATTCATGACATAATTACTTCTTTCGTATGTATGTCTTTGCATCTTATTTGCAACATAATTTATATCACAAATTATCATTTAGCATTAATCACAAATGCATAATATTGATTTCATCTTTTTGACAAAATCATTCTGTCCTTTAGCCATATCAGTAGCCATATTGCATATGTTCCATAGCATAAACTGACATTCAAATAATGTGCTTTAAAAATCATCATATTTTCACAAAGTGATTTTGTACATAGATTGCATGATAATTACAATTTACTGAGCAATTAACACTAAAAATATAATTTGCATACTTTCACATTGAATTTAATGCTGTTAAACATAAGGGTCAATTATGCTATTACAGTATGCAGCTCTAAAGCCAAATAATTCTACAAATGTCACTATTTACTGATTTGTCTACTTGTTATGTTGACTAAAAGAGTGAGAATTAGATGAGCAGGATGCAAATATTAATTCTTTTTCATTTATAGAAAATCTCAACTTCTCCCATCTGGCTAATTTCATTGACTATAGTAAGTATTGATTTCAACAATCTATTCTAGAACAATTTATGTTTAGAAAATATGTCAAGGTGTAGAAAAAGACAATCTGCCACATCATTCCCTAATCCCCAAGAAAAATAAACACATAAAAGCAGATCTGCTTGAGCATCTATTTAGGCAATCTTGAGGTCCCTTAGCAATAGCTTTGAAAGGAGAAAGGATACTGGGTTCAGTTGTGCATAGCTTGGAAGATCAAGCTGATCACTAATGATATACTAATTTTTTTAAAAGAAGCACCAAAGCAAAGCAACTGCCACATAGCAATACAATTTCTTTGATTTTTGATCAATGTATTTTTCTCCATACCTTTATATACATATCTCATTTAAAATATGGCTATTTCCTTAGAAGGAAAATGATTGAGAGAAAAGGAAAAGGAAAATTTGAAGCCTAGTCCTTGGTGTTTCTTACAATTATACCCGATGAAATTAGTTTTGTAATATGGTTTGATTTAAAGGATGTGAGACTCTGTAATTTGGTAGAAAGTGTAGAGATCTCTTTTCTGCTACTTCTTCAGTGAGGGAATGCCCCTTCCCCATAGAATTAGCAGGGAGATATGACTGCTTGGGCTTTAGTGCCACAGAGCAAAAATAACAACAAAAAAAAAAAAACTAGGAGAAGCTTTGTGCGGAGGTCGGTGAAGGGGACAGCTTCAGCCTAATTCTGAATGGTGTATCTATGTATGTGTGCTTTTGTATGTAGCTACTTCTAAAATACAGACAATAAAATATTCTAGACAAATTTCCCTCCCATCAGATTGAAATCTAAGGTGTTCAGAACTTGCTGTGTCAACCACTCCCAAATGCAATCCCTCTAAAAATCTGTTTAACCAACAACATAAATCAGACAAGAAAGAAACTTTACAATGAATTTCCACCCTTCCTCATAGTCTTTCTAGATGTCTTTTGGGGATTGAAAAGCGTCTTTAGTCCATCTCAGGGTCCTTTCTTTCAAATCTGCTGGATGGCATTAGGCTTGGAGGCAAGGATGGTCAATCAGGTTTGGGAATGTCTGCTCCACTCTGGTTACTGAGACGACTTTCTAGTGGATGGCTGAATTCAAATCCGATTCCTGGCTCAAATGGATGGAACGCCTCCTCTGGAGGCAGCATCTGGATTTGTGTGCTCTACTTCCACATGTTGCACTCTCATCTGTGCAGGGCTGAAAGACATGAGAACAAGGCCCCCTCCCCCTTTGTAATCTTCCCAGGAAAGGCATTGTTGAAGGAATTGAACAGTTTTTTCTCTTCACCCTGTTTTTGTGGACTCAATAAAAAGAGTGAAGGCATTTTCTTTTTCTTCCAGTGCTTTTAATTTATTCTAAAAAAATTTTTTTTATTATTTTGGATTGGAGACATTTTACAGTTACAGTTACCTCAAGGGCACACAAAGACTTACACACATATATACAAAAGAAACAAAACAAAAAAGGGAAACAAAATTCTTAGGTTTACACACACTGGTCATTCCCACCATAAATCTCAGTTAAATTAGGGAATACACACATCTTAACAAACATACCATGTGGATCCATGGAAGACAGAGAGGTAGAGAGGGAAATAAACAAACAAACACCCCAACATTCCTATTTATATGTTTCCTTGTTCTTTTAAGTACCTTTATTTAGCCAAATTTGCTTTCCAGCTTCATCCCTGAGCAAAGTCCACTCTTTACACAATCTTTTTTTCTTTCACGTGCCCACCTGGACTGCCTCTTTTTGTTCCAGGCATCAAGCAAATCTCTTGTAGAGCCTACCCTGACCTTTGAGCTAGAACATCCTATGTTTCCCCTCCAATGTAGGAATTCAACTAGGCTCCACTAGGTCCTGGCAAATCTTGGGATTCCGAGGTCTCAGTTTTCAGACCAAAAAGGTGCTGGGGGGACTCTGCTTCCCTCTAGAGAGTAAGGACCCCCCCCCCCCCGAGGGAATTCTACTCTCAGTTTACAGACCAAAAAGGGTTCTAGCAGGTCTCTATTACTCCCTGCAGTAAGTATGGGCACCTGCTTCCCATGCCATTTCCTTTTCCCATCACAGTTTTAGGACTCGCTAAAGTCCTCTGTTTGCTTCCCAAAGGTAAGGACCCCCCTTCCATTTTAGGGCTTTGCTCAGTGACTTCCCAGCTAGTTACCAAAGTTCAAAGTTCTTTCATTCACTCTTCCATTCCATTTTCACACTCTCTCTTCTTTCCCTAACAGAAGGTCCTATGCTCTGACTTGACCCTTATCCTTTCCAGGCTCTTTGGTAAAACACACAGAGGAAGCAAAATCCAGCTGTGATTGGGAGAAGGATACTCTCTGTCAGGGTTCCGAATGTCAGTAGAAAGAAAAGCCAGACACCGTTTTTGCCCAGAAAGATAATCCCATCATCCTGGAGCTAAGATCTTTGTCTTGTAGATAAGATGGCACCAAAATAGGTGCTGGGGGGAGGAGTTGAGTTTGTCTTTAAAAACATGTGTCTCCTTTAGGGAAAATATAATATTCTGCCTTTTCACTATTTTCTAGAATATATCATTCTTCTAGGAGAGGGTGAGTGCTAACTTCCTATCGGTACAACTTGTGTCTCCAGCAGGGAAATTGAAATCTTGTCTTCACTCAGCCTGCTCCCTTCAACCAATAAGATTAGCATATCAAGACTATTGTAAATATATGTCCAGTTCCTGTGGTTCTTCATTTTAGTTTCAGTGGGAAATGCCTCCAAAAATTCAGTGGTACGTTGAAAGAGAATAAGATTTGGATTATATGGAGACATAAGATACACCCGTTGACTTTGGGGTAATACTTTCATAGCGACATGTCTAAAGAACAGCATGGAATTTTAAGTTATTTACCTGCTTTTATTATACTTATAAACCTTAAACAGCATGATATTTAAGATTACGTGCAGCTAGATTGAAAATCCATATGAAACTTTCAGCATTTCATTTTTTTGTTATTATTATTTTCTTTTATAAAAATCTCAGATAACTTCCTACTGATCTGTTGGATCTGTAGTGCAGTTTCTGTAACTTTCTTTGGCAATTGATTCAGCTTTCTTTTCCCTTCAGTTCCCCTATGGCTCTTGTCTCTTAATAGTAGAAGCTGTTAGTAATAATCAACTATTGGTTGCACATTTGATGAAAAATAAACAACACTGTTGGTGCATGGATAGAATAATAGTGTGGGACTCTGGGTTGATTAATGTAGTAGGAGAAAAAATGTTTCAAGACAATAAGCAGAAATACATAATTGACTAGCTACCGTAAATGTAATTTCTTGCTTTTTTAAAGAATAAACTTTTCTACCCTTTTCTTTCTTTTCATTAACATTATTTGGCTTTTTGTTTAATCACTTTATTGAATTTTTATATTAAAAGAGGTATTGTCCTTCCCCTTTGGTAGAATCCAGTAGGGTCAAACTTGACTATTATCTACAAGAAAACCAACTAGGAAATGGCAAGTGGAAAGTTTTTAAAAATACTGAAACACTTCCATTTGGTATCCTTGGCTTTTGACCATACATTTAGAGATCGTTCAAAGTTATGATTGCACTGAAAAAAGTAACTTACAACAGTCCTCATACTTACAGTGTCCCCATAGTCATGTGGACATGTGATCAAAATTTGGGCACCTGGCATCTGGAAATGTTTACAATGCTTGCAGTGTCCTGGGGTCATTCGCTAGCCATCTGTGGCTTCCAACAATCAAAGTAAAGAAAAGAAGTTTAATAACTATATGATTTGCTTTTTACAATCATAGCAAAAAAAAATTGTAAAATCAAGCATGACTTAATGACTACTTTACTTAGTGAAGGAAATTCTGGTCCCAACGTTGTAAGTTGAAGACTACCTGTATTATTGCCAAGAAAATTGCATGAACATATGCAGGAAGTCAACAAGGGTGGAACATGATTCAGAATAGAGTTTATTTTTACCTATAGTTCAAATAAAATTCAGGTAGTATCATAGACATGTAATATATATTTTTAAATTTTGTGTTGGTAGAAATCATCTTTTTAGGAAAATAAAATCCTAAGTTAAAGTTAAAGGCATAAGAGATGGTGAAAGACAAGAAAGTCTTTGTCCAGTGATGCTTGGACAGGAATTGAATTTGAGATTCCATAGAATTATGGCTTCATTACATTATTGGAAGCAATAATTAATACATCAGTTTCATTTAGGGACATAGCCATCATAACATAACATCATTTTTTTCCTGTTACTATAAAAATAATTTCTAATAAAATAAGAATTCCTATTCCCAGACATTTCAGCTTATGGAAGCTGGAATGTCGAGCTGCACTGGCTTCCCTGTGGCCTTCCGGGTACAGTTCAAGGTGTTGGTGTTTACCTTTAAAGTGCTCCATGGCTTGGGACCGGGGTACTTACGGGACCACCTGTTGCCACCATCAGCCTCCAGCCGACCTGTGCGCTCCCATAGGGTTGGCCTCCTCGGGGTTCCATCGTCCGGACGGTGTCGTCTGACAGCCCCAAGGGTTCAGGCCTTCTCTATGGCAGCACCCTCCCTGTGGAATGAACTCCCCCTGGAGATCTGTACGATTACGGATCTCCGGTATTTCCGACGTGCCCTGAAGACTCATTTGTTTCAACTAGCCAGCCTGGCCTGATACCTGGCGTTTTAATCTATACTTAATTAATTTTAAACCAATTTAATTTAAATTAAACTTTAACTGTTTGTATTTTAATTGTTTTTAAACTGATTTTAACTGAATTTTAACTACAATGATAATGTTAATGGGACAGCCTTTATTTAATTATTTTAATAGGTTTTTTAATTGTTATTGTATTTATGTTTTTATTGGCTGTGCACCGCCCCGAGTCCCTAGGGAGAGGGGGCGGTATATAAATCAAATAAAACCTTAAAACCTTAAACCTTATATGTGTATGTATAAGAGAAAGAAGACAGAACAGTTTAAATATTTGAGGAGATCAGCTTGTAACCCTAAAGCACTGCAGCTACAATATTTTTGAGTGAATGAAGTTATTCTAAGTGTCATTCTTTGTGATCAGATTTAGCCTTCCATAACAGTTACTTTGGCTCTTTGGTTTATCTAACTTTTGCTGAGAAGGAAAACAACTTTCAGCAGATAAGTAAGCACATCCCAAATCTCTGATTCAGAACTGATGTAACAGCTGGATTTTTTCTTCCTTTACTCCAAAGCTGCTATATGATTGGAGTTAATTTTCAAGCTCTTGAATATTTCTGTCTGCTTCAGATTTATTTATTTTTTTCATTTTTTTCTGCAAAGGAGATTTTGGAGCAAGCATACATTAGAGCTTTCAACTCTAGTCGTGGGTTGTTGTTTTTTCTTATGCCTGCTTTCACCTATCACTGATTGACAGCTTATTTCAGATAACTAGCTGGCAAAGTCCCAACAGAAGCTTCCATGTCTTAAATTTGTCAGGAAAACAATGAGCCTGGGATTCTAATCTAATGGTTTGACCACAAGGGGCAGATTCATCATTGCTAGATCATGTATACAGAATCCTGCAGGCAATTACACCACAGATTTCCAACTGACCGCCATTGTCAGAGGTTGCCATGCTCTAGTGTAAGTTTCCTAAAGAAATCTTGAAACCAATCTTGCTGTGTGTATGTAGTAAGCTGAGCTTTTGTGCCTCAAGCTACTTGATTAGTGCTCCCAACCAGAAGGTTAAAGCAGATATGATTTTTCTCATGTTAAGTTTGAATGACAGGTTCAATTTACTCCTGTCAAAGAATGTCTCCAGAAATGGTAACTCCACTAATCTTGTTTGTTTTAAAGCACACAGTGAACTCTGACTCACAATGATAATTTAAAGCCATTTCATTCATAAATACATTAAGTCATCTAAAAGTAATGTGGAAAGTTAGCAATTTGGTTATTGAAGTGTCCCCTGGATATCTTTTACATTTTCTTCACTTCTGCAAATGCTGCGATCAGTTTGTCTTAAGTGAGATTTTCTACACTTCTAATGCATGAAGTCTATCAATGCTCAGATTTTTATCCAAATGTACTGTACATAGTATCATACAGATTCTGTGAGCACCAGTTTAATCTCATCTCATCTCTTGACATTTATATCTATTAATGTCATTAATAAAGCAGCAAATATAACAATGGGTTTTATTAACTGATAATTCAGTTGGGACACAGAATAGCATACTAAAAGATTCCCTACTTATTACTAGCAATTAGTTGAGTTCTAGGAACATATTTTTTTCGGTAGTGTAATTTATGCTTTGCTGTCAGATTTACCACTAGCATCTGCATACTAGACCATGGGCCAAGCATAGATTGCTTTAATTGTATACCACCCAGAGTTCATTCTGTGAGTGAGACATCTAAACAGTCATCTTTAAATTTGAGAAATAAATAAAATAAAATGTTCACTGCAAATTGAGGTGATTCTCAAAAAATAATATGCATGTGGTGATATTAGAACATAAATCAGAATCCTGAGGTTAGATGCATGTAGCCAAATATAGTTTTCATCATTAAGCTTGTCATGCTCATAATGTAACTACCCTATTTGGGTATAAGTACATTGACTTACAATAGTTTAGTGAGTCCTCAAAGTTACAACATAACTGAAAAAGAAGTGGTTTGTGATCATTTTTCACATGTACAACCATTGCATGGTCTTCGTGGTCACATTATTGAAATTCAGATGCTTGGGCAGGTTTTTAATTAGGAGGTATTTTGGTGGTAGGGCTTATATTAGATGAACATGTACAAATTTTTCAAGGTAGGTCATATTTTGGGGAAACGCGGTATCAGATGGATTATTCTCCCTTCTTCTTGAGCTGGTGATTCCACCACAAATCAGTATATAAACTAGAATCCATATTCTGTAATGGCCAGAAGGAATAGCCTTGAGAAACAGGAAGAAGAGTTTAATCAAAACAAGTCAAATTAAAAAAAAAACACTAAATGTGTGGCATAAATGTAATTAAAAAAAAATACTTTTAAAATTACCTTCCCTCCTTTTATCATCAGGAAAGGGTCATATCTCATTTTTTTTTTTAAACCTGAGCATTGTTTTGGCTGCAGCTTTTCTTCCTGTTCCTCAAAGATATATCTTCTGGTTGTTATATTTATATTTATCAAATGTTGTACATACAAAATGTTTGACATCATAGTGTCCTCGGTCTCCTTTCATAGTCCCTGGAGTATCCCAAAGTAGTGCTGCTAAAATTCAAACTGGAAAGTTAATTTTGCAATTTTAATTTTCAAAATAATAATTGGCAACCACAAAGAAGTGCATTTAATCTTTTTTTCCAAAAATGGGAAAAAAATTAAAAGGAGAGACAGGTTGCAAAGGGGCTGTAATTTATTGACTTTCATTAGTCCACTGCTCCCCATGGGTTTCAGAGATGAGAGGGAGATGACAATTTTAAAAAGTTCAAAATCCATACTTTAATATCTGTATTAGGACCAATCAGGCAAACTGGTAATCAAGTAAAAAATTGGCTAAATGTTTTAATAAATTAAGCTACAGGTTTCTACCTAGTTAGCATTATATGTTGTTGGTTATTTCAGATTGTGAGAAATGAGATTTATTCCTGTAAAAGTTTGTATAAGTTTGTAAAATGTTGAACCAAAGTGATACCATGTTTTTGGGAATAGACTTTAAAATTGTCAACTTAAGTGACCTTATCTAGTTGGCTTATCATTCAATAGAGTGATTCTGGGAATAAGGTTAAACTGACCCACAAACAAGTCTATTAAAGGATAGGGACTTCTTTGAGGATGTTTACAGAACAGGAAGGAACATCCATTAGCTAAGCAGAACATATTATTTTGTATTATTATCACAATATTATATAAGAGTATAATATGCCAAATTATTGTAAGGGATTTTCCATAAAATTGTGCACTCGGGAATAACAACGTTACTATAGCAATGGCTGATGTCCAATGTGCGTATGATCTACGCATATTAATTAAGCCAATACAGTTGCAGGGGCAGACTTGGGGGGGGCATGTATTGAATTACTACTGTATTTAAGCTGTTGTAACAAAATGACAATTGCCCTTTCTGACCATTCCAATCATTTTCTATGGAAGTGGCCCCATGGCAAATGGACTATTTTTTTCTGTTCTATATTCTTTTTAATAATTTCTTTTTATGATTACTTGTTCAGCTGTCTCTGGTGTTGATTAAGAAATAATCATTTCTGACACAGATCATTCCTAACTTTCAAATGAGTAGTGTCTGTATTTTTATCCTTCCTAATTTTTTTTCTAATATTTTGTCAGTTGAAGAATTCTGACTAAATTATATCATTTTGACTTTATTTTTGACTATTTTTGCTGTACTAATAACTCCACAATGTAATTTTTTTTCATTATCAATATAGCTACTATTGCTTATATGGCTAAGAATTGCCATAGAAATTGTTCATTACACAATTGGAATATGTATTCATGTACATCTATCTATCTATCTATCCAT